>JAQQSW010014984.1:0-11989 GCA_028646575.1 Pseudocheirus occidentalis | reverse complement strand
ATGAGCCCCTGCTGCCAAGCTGCCTTCAACGAGCGATGTGTTTTCTGTATTTTTGTGAGTCTGAGAGTCCTAGACTTTGTCTGGGGTCATATTTTCTGGGTGTTTAGGGTGGTTGTGTGGGAGCTGTGAACCCTTGCTGCTTCTACACTGCCATCTTTGCTCTTTCCCCAAAGGTTAAGTCTTGAAATTCATAATACAAATCACAAGAAGTTTGAAATCAGAGAATGTAAATTCAAATTCTGACAACTTGTGTTACCTTAGTGAAGTCAGTCTACTTCTCTAAATCTCAGTTTCTTCCTCTGTTTGATGAGGGTTTGAACCAACCATTTCTTATTCCTTCTAGCTCTTAATTCTATGAATGCATGATAATTTGAAAACTATATGGAAATATTCTTCAAATTTCAAGTGAAATTGATCTATTATTAAAAAGATGATAACTCTACTATTAAATTTATAATCTACAATGGTAATGTGATCATAAATAAAAAATTCCAAAATATGACTATATATGCCAAAGATGAAATGTCTAGTTGAAATTTCACTGAGATATACCTACCTGCAGTGAGGAAAGTGGATGAAATTGTCTTGATATGAAGCTACCATGTGAGCATTACAATAGGGAGCACTTTTTAAAACAAGCAATATATTTTATAACAATGAAGAAATTGAGGGTAGATATTAAATAATCTTCCATATGGAAAGACTGAGAGAGATCATCTAACTCAAGCCCTTCCTTCTGAGGTAAGGAAAATGGGAAGGTGATAGAATAAGACTGAGGAGGGGACCATTATTTCCCACTGACTTCTAAGAAATATCCAAAAGATACTTTAAATTTAAAAGCTTAAACTCTTTAAAACCTTTGAAACACTTAAATAAGGAATTAGATACTTCAGTATGAACTTAGACCTTTCCTTCCTAGAAATACCCTAGTATCCATTAGGAAAGAAAACCTTATTGCATACAAATATTTGTTCAGAGCCAACCCCTCTCATCTCTCTGTGGCACTAGCAACTCCAAGGTAGGCTCAGACCATACAGTCCCATGTGTTGCCCAAAGTCAACTAAGGTCTGGCATCAAGGGAAGGGCAGGCAAACAGGCACACTTATAAAACAAGGAAAACTACAAAAACTGACAAAGCAGCATTTTTGGCCCAGCTTCTCTAAATCTAATTAGCATAGTCTCTTCAATGCATTCTCTCCATTTTTTGTTTGAAACACTAATGGCACATGTGCTCATTACCAACCCATGTAGGTTTTTGACAGTTTAATTAGTCTAATTCATTTATTCCCTCCCAGTGAAGTTGTTTTCAGTTCAAGCTCATGCTGACCAGCTAATTGAACCTGTATCTCCTTTTCTGTAATTGCCTAATGTTGGACAATAATGAGAAAAGTCTACAGGTGAGGTGAGGGAAAGAAGAAAAAACCCAAAAGCATATAAGCATATGCTCTCTCTCTTTCTCTCTCTCTCTCTCTCTTCTACAAATATGTCTGTCACAATCATTCTGAAAAAAAAACCCACTTGATCCTTCCTTCCCCATTAACCATCCTCTTCTATTTCTTCTTCCTTCCATAGTTGCATTTCTCAAAAAGGTAGTCTACAAAAGGTACCTTCATTTTGTCTCCTCTTATTGTCTTCTTGACTTCTTTTAGTCTGGTTTCAGACCTTATCATCCCTAACACTTTTATCTCCCAATGTTATTAATGATCTAGCTGCCAAATCTAATGGCCTTTTCTCAATCCTAATTTGCTTCACCTCTCTGCAGTCCTTGACACTTTGATCACTTTCTCCTCCTTTATACTAACTTCTGGGTTTTCAGTACAATATCTTTCCCTAGTTTTCCTCTTATCTTTTTGACCTCTTCACTGTTTCCTTTGCTAGATCATGCTCCAGATCATATCCTTTAACCCAGAGTATTCTCAGGGTTTTTGGCCTGAGATACTTGGTAATTTAAAGAGCTACCATGGATTTAGTTAACATCTTTATGCTGATGATTCTCAAATCAGCTTTCTTGCCCCAAGCTCTCTCTCTTGACTGCCAAGACTGAACTGTTTTTCAGACATCTTGAACTAAACATCCAGTACACATCTTACTTCTGATATGTCTTTAACCCTAAACCCCCTTCTACCATCTCCTAACCTCTAAGTCTCTCAGTTCCTCAGGTTCAAAACCTAGGAGTTTTCCTAGATTTCTCTCTATCTCTCATCCCCACATCCAAATTGTTTTCCATGACTGCCTATTTTACCTTTGCAACATTGCTTGAATGTACTATTTTCTTTTCTGATACTACCAACATACTAGTCCAGGTCCTCATTGCTTCATACCTTGATTACTACAATTGCCAGCTTATGGGTCTGCCTGCCTCAAGTCTCCAAATACTCCAAACTTTCCTTCATTCAGCCATGAAAATCATTTTCCTAAAACATGGATTTGAACCTGTCACTTTCCCCATCCCCATCCTATAAATTCCAGTGGCTTCCTATTGACTCCAGATGCAAATGTAAATCCTTCTGTCATTCAAAACCTTTCACATCTTAGCTCCCTCTGACCTTTCCAGTCTTCTTATCATACCTTTCTCCCTGAGATGCAATTTTCCATCCAATGACACTGGCTGCCTGCCTCTTCTTGGAACAATATACTCCATTTCTCATCTCTAGACATTTTCTGTCTATCTCCCATGCCTAGGACACTCTTCCTCCTCTGTTCCAACTACTTATGTACCTTGATTCCTTTAAGCCACAACTAAAATCCCACCTTCTAAAGGTAGGCATCATTAATCCCTGTTAATTTCTGTGTTTTGTATCTTTTAATTAATTTCCACTAATCCTGTATATAACTTGTTTTGTATATATTTGTGTTGTAAGTTTTTCTCTCCCATTAGTTTATAAATTACTTCAGCATGGGGACTAACTTTTGTCTCTTTTTTTTGTATTCCTAGTGCTTAGTATAGTGCCTGACACATGACAGGAGCTTATTAAATGTTTATGGAATGAATGAATCCTTGTTTTTGACCAGTCCATTGCTGATTCATATCTGGACTATCATTATCATTTTTTCCTGTCCATGCCTGCCATAAATGGTTAGATTAACTCATAGGTATAATAAGCCACTTTTGTGTTCTAATGATACAAAATGTTTAGCAGAAAGAGCACTGATTTGAAATAGGAACTAACATAGGAACTAAATATCTTGGTCACCCTATATTTCAACTGTGAATCTTAATATCATCCTTGGGAAAGTAGAGGTATCATGTTATTTTTCTCTAAGAGTTCTTCTGATTCCAAATATTGCAAAATAATTTTCCCACTTCTCAATATTAGGTTCATTAGATGTAAAGTTTGGAAGCGAAAACTGTGATAACTAGCATGTGTAACACACAAAGAAATGATCAAATTAATAGTTCATTGTGCAGTAGTTTATTAGGTTATAGTGTGTCTATCAAAGTCCCAAGCAAATAATTTGGAACACAAGAGAGTCCAGTTTAATTATGTGAAAAGACTATTCTGAAAAGAGGCTTGGGTTTATACTTTTTAACTCCAGAGGTTAGAAATCCAATGGATTAAAATGAAAGAAAAGTAGTATTGGAAATATATGAGCAATGAAAGGAAAATATAATGTCTTTTGATAATAAATGACTTGCACTTTGTATGTTTTGTAGTGGGATAGAATTGACTGTTGTGGAGAAGATTTCTACATTGTGTGGAATGTTTGACTATATGACCTCTAGAATTCTTTTCATTCTTATAATCATGAGAAGATCATCCTGGTTTAGGAAGTTCACATTTGGGAAGTTAGGACCTTGGTTATCTATGGCAGGACAGCACCACTGGGAAAAAAAGGTGGTCATTGAGGTGGGATATTGGGACTTCTTTGAGACATTCTTCTCCTCATTGGCTTTTTGGGCCTCTTTTGCCTTTTGAGTCAGTCTATTTTTAAGGTATTGTTTCCTTTAGTCAAGTTATTGACTCTCTTATCATGATTTTCTTGCATCATTCTCATTTCTCTTCCCAATTTTCCTCCACTTCTCTTATTTGGTTTTCAAAATCCTTCTTAAGCTCCTCTATGGCTTGTAAACAGTTTATATTTTTCTTGGAAGCTTTTGGTGTGGGAGTTCTGACTGTGTTTTCTTTCTCCCATTCCATGCTTTGATCTAAAAAAGAATCTAAAGTTGTATTGATGAACTTTCTTTTCTTTTTTTGCTTGCTCATGTTGCATGTCATTTACTTGACTTTTGGGCACAGTAAAACTCTGCTTTCAGAGGGGAGAGCTCTGTCCCAAATAGCTGGGGTTTTCACAGCTCCTGGATCTATTAGGAAGCCATAGTCTCTGCAGCCCTTACCAGCTTTGACTCACTGAAATCACACTTTAGGACCACAACCCAAGACCTCCATCCCGATCCAGGCAGCTCAAGGTAAGACCATTCAGCCCCTGAATAGTCACTTGGCCTCCCTGCAATCTGGACGCCAGGATTTCTGAAGCAGCCATGTGGAGGTGGCAGCAGGGTCGCTGCTTCAGACTGTTTCAAGCTCTGGAGGCAGTTGGCCAGACCCTCATCCCCAAATTTAGCAGAGCTCCACTGATCTTTTCCCTTTGTCTATGGCTCTTATGGGTTGGTAATTCTGGAAACTGCCACAGCTGCTGGTGATGTGCTCTCCTGTAAGCTCCATCCAGGGCTTCTCCTAGACTGCTTGGGGCTAAAATCGCATGGGTCTGGGCTCTGCTCCCAGCATGTTACATTGAGCCCTTTCCATCTATCTTTCAGGCTGCCCTCAGCCTTGTTTCTCTCTTATTTATGAGTTCTGCAGCTCTAAAATTTATTTAGAGTCATATTTCATAGGTATTTGAGGTGGTTATGGCAGGAGCCACAGAGTTTTCTTGCTTCTATGCTGCCATCTTGACTCTGCCTCTCCCCCATAATTGGGAATCTTAAGATAAACTTTGTCATCATCATGATTTTACCATCCATGAAGACAATCTCATAATACTCTCATTTCATTTCCAGGCCAGGTAAATTCTTTTTAATGTACCATTAATGGGGCATCAAATATCCTATCTGCAACAATTGGTGTCTAATATAATTATAAGTAAGGATTACTTGATGTACAGCAAATTCCAAAGGTATATCCAATACATAATGATACTTAATTCTTACCTTGTTTTATAGTTTCACATGTATAGTTTTTCATAGTGAGCCAGGATTTTTAGGTTGCTCTATGTCAAAATGTACGTGTGCTAATGCAGATATTATCTGTATGTATGTATGTGTGTATGTGTATATGTGTCTGCATATATATAAATACATATATACACATACATATATAGGTTTGTATGTATGTGTAGAAAGTCTTTATCAGAGAGACTCAGTGTAATTTCTTTTTCCCACAGTAACGATTACCAAACATGGATTTCCTTTTATCCTATTTCCCCTGTTTATCCTACTCTGTCTCTTATTTTACCTGTTATTTTTTCTCAAAAGTATGCTTTTGTTTTTTACTTAGACCTCCAAAAAACTGCCCTTCAATCTATCACCTCCTCTCCCTTATCTTTTCCCCTCCCTTTCTACTTTTCTGTATGTTATACACCCAAAAGAGTGGGCATATTTTCCCTCTTTGAGTCATTTTCAATGAAAGTAAGGTTCATGTGTTCCTTTCCCTGATTCCCCATTTTCCCCTCCACTGTAAAATCTCTTTCAGATCTCTTTTGTGTCATATAATTTATCCCATTTTGTCTCTCCCTTTCCCTTTCTCCTTGTGCATTCTTCTTTCTTGTGCCTTAACTTTATTATTTTAAATAATTGTAATATCACATTCATTCACACCTCTGCTGTGTATCTATATATACTCCTCCAAATTTCCCTAATTATGAGGTGTTTAGGAATTATTAATATAATTTTCCCTTGTAGTAATACAAACAGTTTAACCTTGTTGTATTTCTTATGATTTCTCTTTTCTGTTTACCTTTTTATCCTACTTTTACAACTTGTATTTGAAAGTCAAATTTTCTAATCAGCTCTGGTCTTTACATCAGAAATACTTGGAAGTCCTCTATTCCTTTACATTTCTACTTTTTCTCCTGAAGGATAGTATTTAATTTTACTGGAGAGTTGAATCTTGGTTGTAATCTAAGTTCTTTTTTTGCTTTCTAGGATATCATATTCCAAGTCCTGCAATCGCTTAATGAGGAAGCTGCTAAATCAGGTATTATACTGACTGTGGCTATATGGCATCTGAATTGTTGCTTTTTGGTTACTATCAATATTTTCTCCTTGATCTGGGATTTCTGGAATATGCCTACACTATTCCTTGAATTTTAAATTTTGGTATCTCTTTCAGGAGATTGACAAGTGGATCCTTTCAAGTTCTCTTCACCTGTGGCTCTAGAATATTAGGGTATTTTTTCCTTGATAATTTCTTGAAAGATGATGTTTAGTTCCTTTCTTTGATCATGAGTTTCAGGTAGCCCAATAATTCTTAAATCAATTCTGCTACATCTATTTTCCAGATCAGTTTTTCCTGAAGAAATATTTTATATTTTCTTTTATTTTTTCATTCTTTTGACTTTTTAAAATTGTTTCTTGACTTTTCAGTGCATTTTACTTGTCCAGTTCTAACTTTTAAGGGATTACTTTCTTCAGTGAGCTTTTGCACCTCTTTTTACATTTGATAAGCTCTACTTTTTAGGAAGTTCTTCTCTTCAGTGATTTTTTGTTTATTTGTTTCCATTTGGCCAATTCTCCCTTTCCGTGGCATTCATCTCTTCACTGGATTTTTCACATTCTTTACCATTTCGTGCCATTTCCTCTTTTTTGTGCCCCACTTACCAAACTGTTGACTCTTTTTTCATGATTTTTTTGGGATCATTTTCATTTCTTTTCCCATTTTTTCATCTACCATTTTCACTTGACTAAAAAAATCCTTTTTGAGCTCTTCCATGGTCTGTGACCAGTAAATATTTTTATTTGGGCTTATAATGAAGGAATGGTGACTTTGTTATCTTCTTCTGAGTGTATGTTTTAATCTTCCTTGTAACAATGGCAACTTTCTATGATCAGAATTTTTTTCTGGTGTTTGCTAATTTTCCAGCCTATTTATTGACTTTTAGAGTAAATGCCTCTCCTAAGATCATACCACTCTGGGAGAACTAAAAATGGTCAGGTCCCTAGAAATATCTCTGAAAACAGCTGCACAAAATCCCTGAAGCTTGGGACAGTGTGCCTTTCTTCCTGGAAGCAGAGTCCCACTTTAAAAAAGAGTTGAAAGTCAAATAATAGAGTGGGAAAGAGAGCAAACAATGGGAAAAGGAATTACTCTGACTAGGTAAAGTTGCCATGGTGACAAGGAAAATCAAAACAGAAGCTCAGAAGATGACACAGTCAAAGCTTCTACATCAAAAAACCCCAAATAAAAAGTAAAGCCCTCTCTTAGAGCTTCTGTACCAGCAATAAAGTCATTTTTCAGGATTTCTGTAACAGCAGTAAAATTCTCTTTCAACAGACAGAATGCTTTGTTCTAACAAAGTAACACTAACACAGACAGAACAGACAGACAGAGTATGGAAATCACAGGCATTCTCCCTCTTGGTTCTGCTTGGTCCCAGCTCTGCTTGAGCTTTTCTTTATTCTGCTCCTTCTTGTTCCATCCTTCCTGTTCCACTGTAATAAATACTCCCAATTAACTGCAAAGGACCTATGAAGGAAGACCCTGTCTTCATCCAGAGAAAGAACTGATAATTAAAAGTATTTACAACATGATTATATACATGTGTCTGTATGTGTATATACATACATAAATACATACATGCATACCTATCTGTGTTTTATGTCAGCCATCTCTGGAGCAAGGGAACAGGGAAGAAAAAAAGGAAAAAAAGTTATGTGACAGTTTTAATATGTATGTAAAAATAATAGTGAGTTGTACGTAATAGACTTTCATTTTCATGTGCAATCATCTTTTTTTCTATTCTGTTATGAAAGGTTTTTTGGTATTTTTATATTCAGAATAAAATTAAATATAAAATAAAATATGATTGATGTGACTAATACATAATTGATTAATGTCTAACCACTATGTATTTTAAAGGAAGCTACAATTCAGAATGTGACTTAAGGAAATAATACAAAGTACCCTTTAAACTAAACTTTAAATGTAATTAAGAATAATAGAATCTAACTTCATTTTGTTGTTTTAAAATAAATCTTTTAATTTTCTTTTGTTTATAATAGGCACAAAAAATATCCATAATAATTTTTAATATTAGGATCATAGATATAAAGTTAGGAGGGATCTAAGAGTCATATAATCTAGCCATTTCATTTCATACATGAAGAAATTGAGACTGAGGATAATTAAGTCACTTCTCCACTGTCACACAGGTAGTATGAAGCAGAGGAAAAAAAATGAGCCATGGTCTTCTGACTACAAAGCCAATGTTAATCAGATTCCATGAAATCAGTCTTACTACTTTAGAGGTTCTACGTCTTGAAAATGAAAGTCAGTGAACAACTAATTTGAAACAAAGTAATCATCTTCCTCCCCCTCCTTGTTGTTGTTACTAAGTCATTTCTGTCATATCCAACTGTTTGGACCCTTTTTGGGTTTTTCTTGGACAAGATACTTGCCATTTCCTTCCGTAGCTCATTTTAACAATGAAGAAACTGAAGCAAATACGGTGAAGTGACTTACCCAGAGTCAAACGACCAAGTCTCTAAAGCCTGAATTGAACCCTGGTCTTCCTAACTTGAGGCCTGATTCTGTATCCACTGCACCACTTAGCTTCCCCTTATTTGTCTCCTTAATTCCTTCTAATGACTAGATTCTGCTTTATCCCTTTTTAAAAGATAAAACTGTATCCTATTATCCACAGCTTTCCATTACCCACTACCTTAGGGAAAATATCTAGAATTTAGTGATCTCATCCCTACCTATATTGCACATAGACAGATTGGCACATCATTTCCCTAACTCTGTGGCTCCACCATTTATTTTCCATTTGACCTTGGGCAAGTCATTTGATATCTATTAATTCCATTACCATTCAAATAGCGATCATCATGCATCAGCTACCTACTATTTAGGGTTGTCAGGAAGATCAGATGAGATCATATACAAGAAAGTGCTTTATAATCACAAACACCTTCATAAATGTGAGTTAGTATTAATAGTGCTGTGAAGCTTAATTGACAGCATTTTCTCTGTACTGATTGGGTCTGTTGGGATGAGAACATAGCACAAAGTGATATGTGTTTAACTAGAGGGAAAGGGAAGGTTTTTTTTAATGCCTTCTCCTAATGGAATGCAAAGTACAAGTACAATCAATTCATATGGCTATAGACATAGCAATTTCGAAGTGTGCTCATACCTTTTAAGATACCACTAGAACAGGAGGTCAACAAATTACCTATTTACAATGTCAAGAAATGAAGCAAATCGCTTCATGCTTGATGAACTCTGAATTAATGAAAGTATTCTGGAGACATTATTGAAGACCCAACCCCATTAAAATCATGAAGGATGAAAAGGCCATGGCAACCAAAATAATAAATGGATTAAATGCATCGTTTGGAAAATATTTTCAAGACATTTACTACTTAAGGCAATTCAAAAAGAATGAGTATGTACAAATATAATATACCACATATTTCTCTTCTATGTGGAGGGACTGGCCACAGTTAGGGCTTAATACTTTAATTTTGTGTGTGAAGGGAGTATAAAAGCTCCCCAGCCTCATGAGTACCTATATAATATAATTTTAGAAATGGGTACCACTTGAGGTATGTTTGCAGTGGAAGATGTTATAATAAATACTGACAGGGTGGCATGATGCAGTGGAAAACATGTGGGATTTGAAATCCTAGGGCCTCAGCTTGAATCCCAGCTATATGTCTTGCTGCCTGGGTGAAATGTTAAAGTCTCTTCTTCCTTTTAGCAGCTCACTTTATTCAACTATTCTAATGCCATGCATGAGCAGCTTTCCAAAAGAATGCTACTGTGAACAGATTTTAAAGTTCTGATTGCACAGTATAGTGAACACTCTATTCTATAACAAATCAAAGCAAAACATTCCCAGAAAATTAGGGTACAGCATTCACAATATTAGAACTTATTACAGAAAATCACAATGTAGTATTCACAACAGCTTATCATTAAAATGACCACATAGTTTTTGCCAAAGTGGCTGCAAAATTTAGAACAAAGAACATTCATCTGGTATCCTTTTAAGAGGTTTGCCTCCTTACTCAGTCATTCAGTCATCTCAGAGTACAATAGTCAGTCTTCCACTCCTGGTGTACACTAGGTTAACTCAGTCAGTCACTTATTTAGCAATAAGTTACTAAGTATCATTAATCACTAAGCACAATGATTAGAAAATATACAGACCCTCCACACCTAGTTCACTAGTAAACCATGATATCATCACAGCATTCAATACTCAAGGAGAAGTTCTCAGATTCCCTGGTTCCCCTTCCATGGTACCAGATTCAACCTAGATTCACCAAACTGGACTTACCTGGGTTCAATGGCAGACAGCTCCCAGTTCCTTGTCCAGCTTTCTGGGTAGGTCCTGCTCCACATTGAAATTCACATGGTCCAGTCCGTCTCAAATCCTTCAAAATTTCTGCTCCTGAGAATTCAAGGCTCAGTCAAGCCAGAAAAAGACAAAGTCCTAGCATCATGTTTGTTCTTCCTCGGTCCTTTGGCATTTTGGCTGAGCCAAGGTCCCAGAAGAAATAAATCTTTTTCTTCAGCCTACGTAGGCTTTCCTCTTCAGCCTTCCTGGAGGCAGCAATTTCAGCCTCCACAATTCTTATCCAAAGAAAATTCTGACTAAGTGCTCAGTCCAGCAGTAGCAGCCCAACCTCTAGATGCTGCTGAGAGAAACTCTCTCTCCCCAGCAGAACAAATTCTGTCCCCAGATTCTGGTCTCAACAAATTCTGATTGTGATTCTCTGGGGCTTTTTGTTATATACACATGGCATTAGCTACCTGTTTTTAGCCAACCTCATCCTGTAATGTCAGCAACAGGAAACAGGAATTCATACCTTCTGTTTCTTTCACAGAGGTTTGATTAGTTACTAAGGGCTAAGTATCTGCTTATTGGCCAATACAAAATGGGGTCTTCAAATTCAAATTCAAATTAATTACCATTGCAACTATGAAGTAAGAAAGTAAACTGGATCACCTTTAAAATCCTTTTTAATTATAATTACACAATCCTATCTTGTTTTCTAGTAGTGTTCTACTAGAAAATTCTTCATTTATGGTGTGTGTTTGTGTGTGTATGTGTGTGTGTGTGTGTGTGTGTGTGTGTGTGTGTGTGTTTGGAGTAACAGGAGGGATTCCTGGCAAGAGAACAATTTTTTTTGCCTGTATGAAACGCTTTTTTTCTAGGCATTCAAATACACTTGAAATGCTGTTGTTTAGTCATTTCCAACTTTTCATGATCCCGTGGACAACAGCAAGCAAATACAGTCCATGGGTTTCTTTATTAGCAAACACGCAGTGGTTTGTCAGATGTTAAGTGACATGCTTGTGGTTATACAACTAGTAAGTATCTGAGGTTGGATTTGAATTCACGACTTCAGATTCAGGGCTCTAACCATTAAGCTACCTAGCTGCCTCACACTTGGGTTGCCAAATTATAAAATATCTAATTAAAGGGTGAGTGCTCAGAGGATTTGAAGTGGTATTTTTTTTATTCTGCTTTTTGCAAACTGTTTAATGTTAAGCATATTGTATAAAGTTTCTGAGATTTGTTTTCGTCATTTTAAAATAGGTATGATAATATTTGTTTTATATACCTCAAATCCATATTATGGCATCCGATGTGAAAATGGGGTATAACCTAAAAGTATTATTCCTATAGAAATATAAAGTGAATGTATATTATTTAACATACACACAGATAAAGATACACACATTATAAATATACATACATACATATATTATATATATATATACACATACACACATATATAATATATATTCTTTTATAT
>JAQQSW010014983.1:0-11989 GCA_028646575.1 Pseudocheirus occidentalis | reverse complement strand
AGGCATTCTTCTCCTCATTGGCTTTCTGGGCCTCCTTTGCCATCTGAGTTAATTTGCTGTTTAAAGTATTGTTTTCTTCAGTCAGGTTGTTGACTCTCTTTTCATGACTTTCTCGCATCATTCTGACTTCTCTTTCCAATTTTTCCTCCACTTCTCTCATTTGGTTTTCAAAGTCCTTTTTCAGTTGATGTATAGCTTCTAGGCATTTTTCAAGTGTCTCGGAAGCATTTGGTGAGGGAGTTCTGACTGTGTTGTTTTCCTCCCGTTCCATACATTGATCCTTTTTGTCCACAAAAAAGGATTCTAGAATTTTATTGCTGTTCTTATTTTGCTTCCTTTTCCTCATGTTGGCCAGTCAATTAATTGGTTGGTGTTTTTTAGCTTTGTGAAACTCTGCTTCTAGGGGGTGAAATTCTGTTCCAAATCGCTGGGGTTTTCCCAGCTGCCAGAGATTTTAGGGGGGTGTTGCACCTCCCCCCAATTTTGGCTCACTGAAAGCACACCCCAGGACCACCACCCAAGACCATGATCCGGATCCAGGCTGCTCAACACAAGAGCAATTGTCTTTGATCAATCGATTCAGTCCCCCTGCAGGGGGCGCAGGCCAGGGGCTCAGAAGCAACAGCAGTTCCCTTCCCCCACTGCTTCCTTGCCCGGGGGGCAGATTGGCCTAACTGCTTTTCCTACCCCAAATTTAGTTTCAAAGTTTCACTTTCACGAACTGTGTCTGATCCTGGTTTGCTGGATTTTAAGATCCCCTCAGGCAGGTGCTTTAGATCTTCTCTGAAGTAGACTCACACTGTGGTTTGGGAGGCTTGGCTCCTTCTGGTCTCCCTGGGGCCTGGCTTGGCTGCGGTTTGGGGCTAGGCTGGTCTTGTCTCTGGCCTACCAGCCTGCTGGATGAGCCCCTCCTGCTGAGCTGCCCCTCTCCAATCCCTGTTTTTCATGCCTTGGTAGATGTGGAGGTGCTGGAGGCTGTAGATCTTTCCTCTTGTAGACTGGCTGCTGCATGGCTCAGCTCAGCTCAACTCCTTCCTACCGCCCTGGGCCTGGCTGTGGTCTCAGCTTCAGGCTGGGCCAGCCTCTACTCCCGGCCCGCTGCAATGAGCCACTGCTGCCAAGCTCCCTTCAGTGAGAGATGTGTTTTCTGTATTTTTGTGAGTCTGAGAGTCCTAGACTTTGTCTTGCGTCATATTTTATCGGTATTTAGGGTGGTTGTGTGGGAGCTGCAAAGCCTTGCTGCTTCTACACCGCTATCTTGGCTCCGCCCCTCTAAACGCCTCTTTTCTAACATATATAGAGAACTGAGTCAAATCTATAAGAATACAAGTCATTCCCTAATTGATAAAAAGTCAAACGATTTGAATAGGCAGTTTCCATTGAAGAAATTAAAGCTGTCTATAGTCATATGAAAAAGTGCTGTAAATCACTATTGATTAGAGAGATGCAAATCAAAACAACTCTGAGGTACCACTTTATACCTATCAGATTGGCTAACATCAAACAGGAAAATGATAAATGTTGGAAAAGATAAGGGAAAATGGGAACACTGATATATTGTTGGTGGAATTAAAACTGGTCCAACCATTTTGGAGAGCAATTTGGAATTATGACCAAAGGGTTATAAAATTGTACATACTGTTTTGACCCAGAAATATAATTTTTATTTTTTAAATTTTTTTCTTTTTTTTCTTTTTGGAGGGCAGTTGGGGTTAAGTGACTTGCCCAAGGTCACACGGCTAGTTTTTGTGTTAAGTGTCTGAGGCCGGATTTGAACTCAGGTCCTCCTGATTCCACGGCCGGTGTTCTATTCACTGCGCCACCTAGCTGCCCCTTTTTCATTTTTTAAAATTTTTTTTCTTCAGGAATATCATTTTTAGGTCTGTATTCCAAAGAAATCATAAAAGTGGCAAAAGGACCTACATGTACAAAAAATACTTATAGCAGCTCTTTTTGTTTTCGCCAAAATTGGAAATTGAGGTCATGTCCATCAATAGGGGAACAGCTGAACAAGCTATGCTATACGAATGTAATAGAATCCAATTGTGATATAAGAAATGATCAGCAGGTAGACTTCCAAAAACCTGGAAAGACTTACATGAACTGATGCTGGGTGAAATGAGCAGAACCAGGAGAAGAGTGTACACAGTAACAGCCACATTGTGCCGTGACTAGATTAGATAAATTTCAGCAGTACAAGGATCTAAGACAACTCCAAAAGATTCATGATGGAAAATGCTTCCCACATCCAGAGAAGGAATTATGGAGTCTGAATGCAAATGGAATCAGACTATTTGCTCTCTCCTTTCTTTTTGTTTTGTTTCTTCTTTTTTGTAATTTTTCCCATTGCTTCTAATTCTTCTTTGCAACATGACTAATGTGAATATAAAAAGAAAAAATGATAGTAATATAATTATTATGATAATAACAATAACTAGCATTTAGAAAGAACTTTACAAACTTTACAAACACTCAGTCGGCCTTTACGGCAGACCTGTAAAATGCCTGATCTTTGTTTAAATAAAGACGAGTTCTATATATTTAGGAACCAAATTAAATGTATAATCAGTCCGTCATTCAGTAAGCATTGATTAAGCACTTACTGTATGCCAGACACTGTGCTATATTCTGGGGATGCAGATATAATCAATGATATGATCCTTAGTGGCATGAAACTTCAGTCTCATGGTGGAGGGTGAGGGGAGAGAGCAAAAGGTTATATTCAATATGAACAGAATAAATATAAGAAGCATAAATACTAAGTTATTAAATACAGAGTAGTTTGAGGAAGGGCAGTAGCAGAGGTAAAGGATCACAACAGGTTTTATATAGATGGTGGTACTTAAAGGAAGGATGAAAGTAAAGGAATATAACCAGCCGGTGGTCTCCCAGAGTCTGAGTTTAAAGATCTGTTAACCCTCCACCCCTCGAAACCCTTACCGCAAGCAGTTTAGCAGAAGGAAATGAGTTAAGCCACGTTTTCTTTCAGGTACACAGACTGTCTTGATTCGGTAGCAACCTCTATGCTTTCCCACCCTTCCCCAAGGGAGAGAATACTGGGCTTCAGCGTAGGACTTGGAGGGCATTCATTGGAGCACTAAACCACCCTTTCTAAATACAGTTAGTTCGGAGCGCCAGCTCTGTTTCCATTCCTGCAAGCTAGGGAGAAAAAGAAAACCAGACCAAATATCATTCCAGCTCCTGAGTTTTAAGTTGGGTCTGTAGAGCCAAGATGATTTGTCGTCCAGATTGAAATTCTTTACCACTTGGCTTCAGTGGAACGGGGAGGGGTGGGGGCAGTTGGATGCTGGATTTCCTTAAGCTTGGTTTATTCTGAGAAAACATATACATGTTTTTCTTTATCTACCTCCTCCACAGTCTCCTTGGTTTACTTTTCTTCCCCACTTTCTTTTTTGTAGACCAGCCGGATCGAATTTGACTTGCCAGAATATTCAGTTCGTCGAAGATACCAGGATTTCGACTGGCTAAGGAACAAACTGGAAGAATCCCAGCCTACCCATCTCATTCCCGTAGGTAGTAAGCCCTTGTAGCATGTCGCTCAGCTTGTCTTCATCCTGCTCGGTCGGACTGTTCATTGAATCTCTCATTAAGCTAAGTGCTGTACAGAACATTCACACAACAAATGTCTGCCATGGGAGGGTTTGTGTTCTAAATATGTGTGACCCACATCACAGGTACGTTGTATGTTTCAACTTAATAACACATTTCAACAAAACCACACATTTAATCAGTATCTTATACAATGTGAAGCATACAGACTTCTTGTATGTTTGTTCATCTGAACTATCCTGATAAAGATTGTGTAGGGACTAAGTTGTACGTGTTCTAAGATCTAAGTCAACTTAGTATTAACACCGAGTGTACAATTTCACTCGTTGTTTGGGTTTGAAAATGTCTCTAGAGTTATTGTTGTTTTTCCTTCCAAGCACTGTCCCTGATTTTTGGGTAGCAGCCATCAGGTAAACGGTGGTACTTTTGGTTATTGCTGCCAAGTACTGTAACTGTCAACTCCGGCTTATCTGGGTGTGAAAAAGAGAGAACACACATTCTTAGTCATTACTCTTTTTTCTACAGAAGTCTTAATTCTTTACTCCAGTAGCAGAAATAGCTATTGATATGCTCATTACAGTAACATTTGCTTGTATTTTTAAAAAATTTCATTTAAAGAGAAGTACAATACCAGCTTACAAATCTAATGCCTTCTTTACTATACCTAAACTCTGATTTTTGCCTTAATGTTGTTTCTTTCTGCTGGAGTTAATTAGAACTCACCTGGAGCCTTTGCTGAGGGTCAAAAGCTTTCCGCTCAGTTGAAGCTTTTTAGGCTAGCTTTAATTATAGGTCTTAAAGAGCCTTCAAAGGTGCTTTCTTTTTCAAAAGCAACTTTTAATTATCTCTTTTTCCCTTTTATAGAGAAAAAATGTTTCTTTATACCACTCTTTATTTCTCTCTAAATTTTCCTTTTCTGTCTAGCTTTCAAGGAGAGATTTTGGATATTTTTTTGCAGCATGCTCCGGCTGTCCTTAGTCTGCTTCCTAGCTAAATGCAGAATTATAGTCAGCTTATAGATTCAGTATTTACTTGGGCTTGTGTAAAGATCTAGTGATCTTCTCTTTCCAAATAGGTTATTTCTGGAAGCTATCTTGTTATATCACTTACCAGTATATCAGTTATTTTTTTGTCAAATCCTAAATATTACATGTAAATTCCTTTTAGGGTAATTTAGAAACTTGGGCTCTATGGAGAGATTTCAGGGGGAGAGGGGGTCTGTAAACGTGGAAAAGAAAAAGAATTGCCTTTATTTTTACTAATTCTCAATTTCCTTTGTAGCCTCATGTATTTATTTTCATGCATTTCATAACATTATTCTTAGAAGGGGTGCATAGGCTTCATCAGGCTTCCAGAGGGGTCCATAACACACAAAAGATTGCATACTCCTGCTATGTGGGCTTCCCAGCTTATGTTTCACCTGCTGTTTAAGGGGGCTTTCCCCTTCCTTTTTTCCTCTGAACAGTTTTAAACGCATTTGCATAGAAAGTGTTTTCATTTAACATGCTTACAATGGAATTTTAAATTTATGAACTAAAGAAATATTTAGTATTAAAGAACCTGGTTTTATAATAGATCTTTTTAGTTAATGGTCCCTGCTGGTGGAATATACTGCATCTTGTAGATGATGAGACAGATGATAGATCAGAGAATGAGGGTGATTCTTAGTCTGGGTTTAGGGTATCCTTCCTGTAGTTTCAGCAAGACATGTTAGGGGTAAGAAGATCCTTAATAACAATGAAGTCATGGCAAGGTAATGATAATGCTGCAGAAGGAGAGTTCAGCAGTTCCTGATTCAACATTACTGGTACATTAAACTATCCAGGCTGTTATGCTATCCTCATTCTTAGCCAAAAGTTTTTAAAAATCAAGGCCATTCGGGGTGGCTGGATGGCACAGGGAATAGAGCACTGGCCCCAGAATCAGGAGGACCTAAGTTCAAATTTGGCCTCAGACACTTAACACTTACTAGCTGTGTGACCTTGGGCAAGTCACTTAACCCCAATTGCCCTGTTTCCCCCCTCCCCCCAAAATTATAAATAAATAATTATAAATATTATTATATTATTTAATTATAATCAGTGTTACATTAATAATAAATTAATTATCAACCAATAACAAATAATTATTTAATTATAGTGATGTTATATTAATAAATAATTGTATTATTATATTATAAATAATTATAAATAAATAATTTTTTAAATTTTTTATAAAGGAAAAATATCAAGGCCATTTAGGTAGTATACATTTTATGTTTGTGCTAGAATTCGGTGGGAAAAAGCTTTGCTTTACAAAGACTTGCTTTTTTTAAGCTTCCTATAAAATAGAGAACAGATGCATTTTAGAATGAGAGAGCTAGATGGCATAGTGCAGGGTTTAAGGGAAGATTGGGTGGAACCTGTTTGCTGTAAGCCAAGAATGGTTTTTACGTTTAAAAAATAGTTTGTTGTATTTTAAAACGTAAAAACCATTCTTAACTTGAAGGCAGTACAAAAACAAGTGGTAGTTGGGACTTGGCCCTTGGCCATCCTTTGCAGACCTCTGTCCAGCATTATGGGTATGTTGGACTGGTAAGTTCAAATTCTGTCTCAGATATTTACCAGCTGTGTGGTCCTTGGCAAGTTTCATAACCTTTCTGTGCTCAGTTTCCACGTCTGTTACCAGGACAACATGATATGTGTGCGCGCGCGTGTGTGTGTACATACACACACACATAATGTACATACATACATGTGTGTGTGTATATATATATGTACACAACATACATGCACACACACACATATATAATGCTTTGCAAACCTTAAGACATTGTAAGAAATGTTACCTGACAAAAGACATTTTGGGAATAGAAATTATTCCAGATTAAAGGAGACTATTGTTATGGGAAATATATCTCCTTTTTGGGTTCATGTAGTAGGTTACTGCTCCTGAATAAAACCTATCATAACACGGAAATATTATAGAGATAAAGAGTTGGGTTTTATTATGCATAAGCACAAGTTCAGTAGGTAGAAAAATAAGACTGAACAAAGATTAAGATTCTAATGAGGCTTCTTATAGAAAAAAGTACGCCATGGAGACAGAGAAATAATTTTTGACCTAGAGCAATCTAGCAATCTTAGGCCATAGAAGTTGAAAAAACTTAAACAGAATCATAATCTCGTGTATACCCTAAGGGGGGAAAACCTCAGTTACATAGACTCTAGGTAAACTAAATCTATTATAGATCAAACTACATTTAGAGGGTTCACAGTGGGCTTACTGAGAGAGGAGACTTACATGCCTTCAGAGTCTGCTACAGGAGAATTCTTTCCCAAATAGCCAAATTATTTTGGGAAACTCAAACTTCCCTTTGACTTCTTACCTGGGGAATGTTAAAAAGTCTTCCCTTCATACTATTATTTCATGAGTCAAGTTTTGGTTAGGTGAGGTTAATATTAGCAGAAAACAGGCCTCAGTTAGCCAGAAGATTTCAGGAGGAATGGCATAATGAAAATTAACAAAAGGAAATAAGAAAATTATCGTATCAGTCCCTTGTTTTAATCACAGAAGTCTGTAATACCTCTTTGATCACACTTATAAATTGGTGTGCCCCCATTAGAATTTGGTCATACACCTTTGTAGGCAAACATAAGACCAGGAAAATTAAAGCAAAAGTAATACAATAATGTCATCAATATTAAATAACATGAAGTCGACTCGATCCAATTTGTTCCTACTCCAAATGACCATCGAATCACCTTACTTCATTTTGGTTCTTAGCTATCCCATGTACCACCTGATCCTGGAAAACATTTTCCCTTGGAAATTTTGGAAGAGGTCACGTTGCCAGGACAGTTCTGGAGAAGATTTTTTTCCCAGTAGATCCGCTTCCCTGGTTCCAAGTCACTTAGAGACAGGTCCGCTAGGTAATTCTGCTAAAATCTATTAGTAATAAAACTTAATACAATTTAGTGAAGCCTAACACAGCCTCTTAAATTTGATCTTTTATTAACTAGTTTATGTGATGAAAAATAGCTCAAACATATGGAATTAATCTTATAAACAAGAGAGGTATAAGAAGAACCTCAGCTAGGAAACCGTAATTCACCGTAAAGTTCAGAGAATTTCAGTTTTTACATGCTAGTTGCTCTTTCTGTCGTTACTTGAACACTGTACATGATGCAGATCATGCTCTCTACAGGTTGAAGGAAGAATCTTAAAAAGGATCTGTGAAGATCTAACTTATAAAATGAACCATTCTGTCTCTTAATATTATAGGATAGCAGCTCCAAAAGCAGGGGGAAAATGATTAAATACTTCTTTACAATTATTAACACAATTTTACATCTGAAATCCTTCATGCAATTTTGAAAATTTCTGAGCAATTACTAAAAAATAATTGGAACCTATATATCCTAAGGAAAAAAATAAGAAAAAGAAAGAAACATTTACAAAAATAAATTATTTGTGAATATTCAATTGGACCTGAAAGAAGTTTTATACTTTACTTTTTCAGTCTTGTTCTTAATTACTTTTAGGTTCAAAAGAAAAATATACAAAATATCCAGAACATCATGTCATATTGCCCTTTTTTCATTGGTTTTAATAGAAACATTTGGATGCAATCTTGCCTAGTTCTTAGAGAAAACAGTCTAATTTTTCCTGCTTTTCTCAAAGTGAAATTTACTACTTCATTAAAATCATGTATCTTTGTCCAGTACCTCCCTTGGAGGCGTGTGTGTGTGTGTGTGTGTGTGAGAAACACAATCTGAGGTGATATGAAATGCAGAATTAATTTCATTTTGTAGAATGATGAGTTTCTGGAGATCACAAAGTCCAGGAGAACAGCCATGTCGGAAAGGATGAGGAGAATTCCCCTGGGTACCATTCTTAACTGGCAGAGGATCTGAGAAGGTGTCCCAGATGTCCATCCTGCCTCCACCCTTCTCCAGTCAAAGGGAGGGAGGGAACCTAAGGGCAGAAGGTGCTGAGGAAGTGTGAATTTCAGATTTGATTTGATTTTGCATTGTAATGTGTTTCTGGAGATCCTGAAGTCCCTGAGAGCAGTCAGGTGGGAAATGATGAGTGATGCATAAGAAGAGTGGAAAGGTCATGCCAAATAGAGGGGTTTATATTTGATCTCAGAGGAAATAGTGAACCATTGATATTTATTTAGAGGATGACGCAGGCAGACCCGACAACTACATGGAGGACATATTGGAGTGGGGAGAGACTCTAGGTAGGAACATCAATTAAGAATCACTTCTGGTAGTTCAGGTAAAAAGTAGTATCTATGAAAGTGGAGAGATAGAAAGGACAACCAGACATACGGGATGAATATAAAGGAGGTGTCAAGTTTGATCCTGAAATGGTGAACCTGGGGACTGGATTGATTGTGGTGTCCTTGGAAGTAATAGGGAAGTTCAGCAGAGATGTGAGTTCTGTTTTGGACATGATAAGTTTGAGATGCCTATGGAACATCTAGTTGGGATTCTCTAATAGGTAGTGGGAAATGTAGAATTGGAGCTCAGAAGAAAGGCTAGTACTGGATATATAGATCCAGAGTCATGGGATCATAGATTTAGAGATGGAAGAGAACCAGATGAGGAAACTAAAACTCAGTTTGCCTTAGCTCCTCATCTGTTAAAATGAACTGGAGAAGGAAGTGACAGACCACTCCAGTATCTTTGCCAGGAAAATTCCAAATGGGGTAATGAAGAGTCAGACACATGACTGGGTTTAAAAGAGAGTGAGATAGGAGAGGGTTTAGAATAGAGTGAGAGAAGAGGAAGTAAAAGTACCAAATGAAGATGACTTTTAAAAAGCAGAGAGATTATACTAAAACTGGTAGAATGTTGAGGACTTTTTTTGATGGTTGTGTTTATAGTCAACAGACAAAGAACTAGCAAATAGGGAGATTAGAAAGCATGAAAGGAATGTGGTGATAGAAGGGAAAATCTATCAGAGATAGAGGGGAGAGCATCAAAAATACATGAAGGAAAGGTTGACATTGCCAAAGAGAAGGGTCATCTCTTCATTAGAGGCTAGAGTGAAGAATGAAATTTAGTGGGGAAAGAGGGATGTGAGAAATAAGGAGGAGGGGAGACAAGGGAGCTTACTTCAAATGGTTATAATTATAATAATAATTATTATTATTGAAGAAGGAGGCATAGTGATAGGAGGTGAAGAAAGGGTGCTGTAGGCAGCTTGACGTGAGAAGGTTTGGAATAGTTGCTTTGATGAGTAGAATAGAGAATTGAATAGGGAAAAGTAGGATTGCCGTGAGAGTCCATTTGAGATGACATAATGTAAATTTGTACTGGTCCTAGTCAGCATGGTGGGGTGACTTTTCCCAGCTCTGTTGTACAGCCCATGAGTAGGAGCAAAGTAATGGTGGAAGTAATTCGGAGTTGGGGTTTATGTAAAGAATTTTTCATACCACTGCAGGAACATGTGCATAACAAAGGAATAGCAGGAACTCCTTTTGTGGAAAAAAAGTATTAAATTCTCTTAGACTCAGAGTAAAAGTTTTAGTACTTTTACTTGTGTTGTTTAGTTTTGCTGAATTGTATTTTTTCTTCCTTATTCTTTTTATTTTTTTTGCTTTTTGGACAGGGGAAGGTAGGGCAATTGGGGTTAAGTGACTTGCCTAAGGTCACACAGCTTTTTGTGTTAAGTGTCTTAGGTTGGATTTGAACTCGGGTCCTCCTGACTCCAGGGCCAGTGCTCTATTCACTGCGCCACCAAGGGAAAGCTTGTTGGGTCAGTGGGGGGGAGGGGTTGTCTTATGTTTATATCTGAAGGTGATATTTTAAAAATAAAAAAGTGCTGTTAGAAGGAACAAAGTATGTTCTGCCTTCTCTTATAGTTTTTTTTTATAGTTTACATAGAAGCTCTGGATCATATAGTTTATATATTATGCCTTGCAACCTAAGCTTTTGCATCTTTGTCTGAAAAATGCTACTGCATACATTTAAAACTTTATTGAAGAAGGCAGCTTTGAAGAAAGAAAATGGTCATCCCTTCTTCAGGATCAGACAGTCTCACCCACAATATTGATAGCCAGAAGATGGAACAGGAGAACTTTAAACCAAACATCTTTTCCAGAGCTACATGGGAAAGATCAGACTGAGTGACTCCTTAGTACCATGAAATATAACTCAAAAAGCATCACAAAACAAAGCGTAAAACTTAGGAAAGTAGCTGACTAAGAAATCCCAAAGGTTTGTGAAACCCCAAAAAGTTAACTTGGAGAACTATGCATGTTTTAGAAATCTGTAGATACTTTTAAAAAAAATAGTTCCCCCCCCTCCAATTCCTGGCATCTAACTGAGCCTGCTATACACTAAGTGATCTCAAAGCCATTCACTTGGATTCCAAAAACCACAGTTCTATCTTAAAAAACAGGATAGAAGTACTTTAGAAACAGGATAGAAAGTAGTATACAGCAGTGAGTGGATTGACCTCATACTTAGAGACAGGAAGACATGGGTTTGAAATCTGCCCAAGCGGAACTGGGCACTGCAAGAATCTGGGCAAGTCTCTTAAACTCTATGAGCCTTAATTTTCTCAGTTCAGGACTTAGTAGCCTCAAATGTCTGTTTCATCTCCAAGTCTATGATCCCAAGGAATTGGCTTCTCTCTTTAGAATAATACTCCCCTCTTCTCCGTCCCCACCATCCCATCCTTTATGTGGGAACAATGTAGTAATGGTGACTTTTATTTCATGCATTCAAGTTTTTTTATTGCCCACTTATTCAAGATATAAATGTGGCATTTTATATTTCTCATGGTTCCTTAATGTCGATAGTTGTTGAAAAGGTCAGTTCAATGGGGGCTAATTTTCTTGTCCAAAAGAGTAATAGAGAGGGGCGGAGCCAAGATGGCGGCATAGAAGCAGCAAAGCACTGCAGCTCCCACGCAAACACGCTAAAAAACTCATAAAATGGGACTCTAAACAGATTTGCAAGCTCCAAAACTCTCCAAAAGACAGAAAGCACATCTGTTGCTACAGGCAGCTCAGCAGGCGGGGCTCTTCTCAGCAGTCTGGGACCCGCTGCCGAAAACCTGGCCTGGGTCAGGCCCTGGGGCATCGGGCGGGGAGCCGCGGCTATAGGAGAGCAGATCCGCTGCACTGGAGGCACAGTTACCACATTTATCAGGCCAGAAGGAAAAAAGGCTAAGAGAAAGGTCAGTGGATTTTGCTAACCGGGGAGGAGAAGAGCAGGTCCGGCCAAACTGCTCCCAGGGCAAGGAGGCAGCAGGAGGTGGCTGTAGCAGCAGGAACAGAGCAGCAGCGGCCTCCACTGGGCTGCTTCAGAACCCTCGGCCTGCAGATAGCAGGGGGGCTGAGGCAATCCATCACGGCCAAGGGCTCTAGCGTTGAGCAGCCTGGATTCTGGATCGTGGTCTTGAGTGGAGGTCCTGGGGTGTG
>JAQQSW010014982.1:0-11990 GCA_028646575.1 Pseudocheirus occidentalis | reverse complement strand
GGTAGCTTTTTGGTGTAGATTTCCAGATACGCTTCTGAGTTTCCCTTGGGTGCTCTATTTTACACTTTACAGTACCTAATGAATTCTCCCAAAGGAGTTTTTCTTTTTTTTTTTTCCCCTCACCTGCAAAGACGCGCACAATAACAATGGGGGCACACCTATTTCTTGAAGAAAGGGGAGGGAAGAAAAGCTTTGCATTGCACGGGCTTTTAGGTCTGCACAGAGTTGAAACCAACAAGTCATTGATTGCAGGTGGAGGGGGGCGGGGCCCCAGGCAGGGAGAAAAAGAGCTCACTTGGGGCGTACTGGGGAAGGAGAGCGGGAAGGAAACAGGCGGAAAATGTGACCCCGTTGACCTCAGTTGCCTCCTCCGCCTCTCCTTCCCAACCTGCGTGAGAAACGGGGTAGAAAAAAACCTGGGCAGCTATGGCCAGCCCGACGCACCTCCAGGCCTCCATCGGTCACCAGATTGTGGCCCTCCAGACTCTGCGACTCTTGCAGCAGCAGAGGGACCGAGACGAGGGCCAGCAGTCCCCCCAGCACGTGTCTGCAGCCTCAGGGCAGGTCGGCCCAGGAGAGCAGCAAGAGAAGAGCGAGGGCCCGGCGGTGGCGAAGCCGGGAGGTGAGGGGGGCGCCGTTCCCCAGCCCCGGGACATGGGTCAGTGCACACTAGCCCGCATGGCCGTGCGCACAGTGCTGGCCCGCGTCGTCGAGACTACTTCGCAGCTTGTCCAGGTGGAGCAGACGATCCTGAGCCCGCTGCATCAAGAATTGAACTTCCCCGTCTACTTAAAAGTAGGTACCCTGTAAGTTTGCTGAACGGGGGGGAGGGGGGCGGTAGCCCTGGGGGGGGCGGTAGCCCCGCCCTCTGCCCCAGAGCCAAGGCTGGGCTGGCCAGGACCGAGGAGCAGAACTGATGTGTAGTAAGGGACGGAGGTTAAGTCGCAGTAGGCAAAAGAAGGCAGGGGCAGGTTTGGAACTGTTCATTGCAAAAGCATCTTGGAGGAAGAGCGGTCCTTGCAAGCGAAGATGCATGGGGAAAGTGTTCGTCTGTGCGTGCATGTGTGTGGGCGTATATATGTGTGCATGTGCATGCGTGTTTGTGCTGAGAGATGCTGCTGGAGGGAAGAGGGTCCTGGCTGCTGCTTCTCCTTTTCCCGCCGTATTCACCATCCTTCTGAACTGGACATCTGGAGCAGAGAGGAAGTGATACCGTAGTTAGTCCTTGTTGCTTTTTCCACCTGGGTTTGGAAGTTTCTGGTTGTGGAAACAGTTGGCCAAGCTTATCCATAATGATGATGATGATAATATCGGTCAACGTTTATATAGCCCTTACAGAGTGCTAGGCACTTAATTTTGTGGTGGATTTGAAAGGGCTTTAATAATAACAAATTTTTATTTATGCCACCTTCCCTATATGAAAACAGCCACGCTTATAACATTAACATTGGAAAAACACCTGGTTTTTTTTTTTTTTTTTTTTTTTTTTTTGGTGGATTGGAAAGAGTCCTGGATTCAAATTTTGAAATCGCCCTTCCTATGTGTTTCTGGGTATGAAAACAGCCAACTCATTTAATAACACCCCCAAAATAATTTTTATATGTGCCAAGCACTTAATTTCTGGTGGATTGGAAAGGGCCATTGGCTCAAATTTAGTTGACCAAAGTCATCACATAGTATAATAATAAAGACACTTATATAGCATTTTACTACGTGCCAGGCGTTGAATTTGGTGTGTTGGAAAGGGCACTTGATTCCAAGTTCTGATTCTCCTAATTAAAACTCTAATCTTGGGCAAGAGGCTTCCTTTTTGTTTTGACTCAGTTTCCCCATCTTCTAGGACATGAGGCTGGCCTGTGATCTTAAAGGCCCCTTTCAGCTTCACTATTCTGTGGTTTAATAAATGCTTTCCTGTGGTACAGGTGGGATTAGTAAATCACCCGAATGTTTTCTGCACTAAATTATCTTTATTCCTTTTAAAGTTTTTTCACACCCAATCTAAACGCTTATTGAGCAGACTTAGAAGAGCTGAGCCAAAAGTGTTGAAGTGTGAATATTAATATTAAATGCCTGCTAAGTAAAAGAGCTTAAATTTGTATGGCACCTGTTCTCTCTTAAGGTTGCAAACTGCTTAACCAAATATTGCTGATTGGCAGAAAGAACCCTGGTTTAGGAGACAGTCTGGGTCTGATGGGGTGCTTGGGTGCCTGTACTTAGACCCCAATTTCAAGATAACATTTATCTTTAGCTTCAAAACAGTATTCCCTGGCAGTTTCTCCTGTGCCCAAAGACAGTATGCCTAATAACTCATGAATGGACCCCAGCAAAACACTAATTTCTCTCCCTGGTATAGTAACCACACCTGGAGGAATGGTTAGTTTGAACTGGTTTTGCATTAGCTCATAAAGATACTCGGTACCCACTGGACTGTTCCCAACTCTCTGCCTTATAGGCAACCAGGATTCATTATGTGCATCCCAGTCTTTAGACATGTGTATACTCCCTACATCTTATCTATTCTAACAAGAAGTTGATGGATGGCAGCCTGGGCATTTCTCAGTCAGCCCTGACTGCTAGTTGACTTAGTGACATTTAGGCCTAAAACCACACCTCCATGTAGCCCCATCTTGGGCTTTTGCCCAGGTGAACTTTGGGTAAAATGCCTGTTGGGTAGATACTAAAAGTGACGTTCTTTAAGAACCGATCACTCTCTAATGCTGTCCTGAATCTCCTAGTTAGCTTATTTGGCACATTCTGTTATAGGATATCATATGTAAACTTTGTGTGCCCCTTTTAGATAGCAGGTTCCTGCAAACTCTTGTCCATTAAAAAGTGTAACTCCTTGAATTCCAGGTGATGACCCCCATCTTGTACCCTGGTTTTTTGGGGTGGTCCCTGAACTTCTGGGACCCTGTCAGGTCCTGCCACTAATTCACTTTTCAACCTTTTATGAGGCTTTTCCTTTGGGCCTTGTTTTCCCTACCTGTAAATTGAAAGAGTTTGGCTAATATAAAAGGATTTAGCCAAATAATTTCCAAGATATTTTCTAGATCAGAAATTAAGTACAGTATTGCTTCTAGCATCTTGGTTGTCAAAAATGTGCCCAAAGGGCTTTTTAAGTAATGCGTGACAGTAGAAAGCCTAGTGATAGAGCAAGATGAATTTTGCAGTGCCCAGGGTTTGCCTTTCTTATACTTCAGAAGGAAAGCTTTTATATATTGGGTGTGACTTTGTCATCTGACAGATTTTTTAAAACTATATTCCATAAATTAAAAAATAAAAATTATATTGTAGCTTACATATCCAGGTAAGTATTATGAGAGAATCATTGTGTTGTGTGAAAAGCACTGAATTTAGCATCACAAGACCTGGGTTTAAGGCCCAACTTTGCCACTGGTTTGACTGTTGACTTTGGCGTGTTGCCAAATCTCTCAGGGCCTCATTTTCTGTATTTGCATATTGGGTTAAATGAGAGATGTAAGATTTAGTAGGAGAGGGTTTGGAGTCAGAAAATCTGGGTTTAAATTCTGAATCTATTACTTGTGTGACATTTGGCAAGTCACTTAACCCATCTCAGCTTTTGTGACCTCATTTATAAAGTTGGACAAGATGTCTGAAGCATAAATCCATCCTATTTTTCTGTGATCCCAGTACCCAGAGTACGGGTCAGGGAACTGAATAGTCAAAGGGCCCCACTTGAGGACCTGGGGGGGGGGTGCAGGTTCTCCACTCCTGAGATTGTCTACTTTGTGGAACATAAATGGACTTTATAGAGCAAGGCTATGAGTTATTTAACAACCACTAATTATATTGTGTATAATTATATGTGATAAATATGTATGTTATTATATAAAGCCAATAATAATAAATTTGAGGGTTTTTTTTTTTTTCTTCATGAAGTCATTTTGGGAAGATGTATGCTTTTCCTAGCAATGTTGCTAAAGCTTAACATCCGTTTCTTGGAATTATCTTCAGGGCCAGTTTGCAAATTACAGGAGAAAAATAGGCCTTGTTTATTTTAGGGTTGCATCTTGTTGGAAAGAAGTTCCTGTTCTTCTTAATTGCATTGCTCAGCTTCATTACCCACCCTGTTTATCAGATTGGACTCCAGATGACCCTGCCTTGGTCAGACCAATCGAGAGAAGGTGGAATACTGTATTCTGTTCTGGAAGGGCACTGAAAATTTGGGGCTTTTTTAGAAGGGTAGTAGGGGTTGGGAGCAGTTGAAAGAACTGAAGAGGAGGAGACTTGAGGTGAGAGAATAATCTTTAGAAGAGAAGTCACATGATATACTGAAAAGAGAACTGGGGAGGGAGGCCCAGGTTTGAATCTCCCTCTACTCTGAGCAAATCACTTAGGATCAAACAATCATTGACAGAGGTGGAAGAGACCTCAAGCTGTCGAGTCCAACCCTCTGATACATACTTGTGTGTATGTGTATTTTCGGATGAGGAAACTGAGGCAAACGGAATTTAGTGACTTGCAGGGTCACAGTTTATTTTTTAAATTGGGATTTAAACCCAGGTCCAATTTTGCCCTATCTGCTGCACCACACTGCCTTTCTTAAAACTGAGGCATAGATGGTTGTGATTTTAAGGTCACACTCTTATCAAGATTTGGACATAGATTCTCTGATTTAATATCCATCTTGCTTTTGCTCACCAGGTATCTCATGTTGTCTCTAATTTCTCTGGACCCTGATTTCTTCATCTTTTTTTTAAGGAAGGGGTTAGACTAGGTGATCTGGCATTGTTGCTTGGTCTTTCTTGAAGAGGACCATGACATGGGGAATGTGATGCCATGACTTGAGAGTGGATCTGTTTTTAAAAGCTGTACAAAAGTCACCAGCCTTACTAAACTCTGGAGCCATCTGGGTCCAGTGGCCAGATGTAAATCGGGACAATAATTCCAAGATGATTTCTTAGCTTATATTTTAAGAGGGAAAATCCAGAGTTGCAGTGGGGTTGTGGGTCTTACTGCTAATGAGTTTACATTCTGATGGGAGAGTCTGTAAGACAGGAAAGAGAGCATATATGGAATACATATATATATCCATCCTCTGGCTCCCCATGGAGTTGCATCATGTATCTCAATGCAATCTCACCCTGCCCCAGACTGAAGCTGCAGTGGCCAGATGCTACTCCTCCATCTATGCCCTAGTCTCCATTCATACCACAGCTACCCTGGTTTGAGTGTTCTCATCTGCTTCCTGGACTGTTGTAGTAATTGATCCTTCTAATTGGTCCCTTCACATCCGGTCATTCCTTTCTCTAAATGGAGCCACCAAAATAATCTTTCTGAGATGCGGGATTCTATGTCAGACTGGCCTACCATCCGGGTTCTCCAGATGCTGGGAGAGTGTATATTCAATTACTATTTAGAAAACCTCTGATCCTAAAAGACAAGTGTTAAATTAATCTCTTTCGTGTTATTTTGCTACTTCCTCTTCTCTTGGAGGGATAAGAGAGATAGGAACCCTTGAACCCCAGTTCTATTACAGAAGTGAGGGAACTTTAAGAGAATCGTGGTATAGAACTGGAAAGGACCTCAGAGACAGTCCAGTCCCTTAATTATCCCCATGAGGAAACAAGACATGCTCAGAATCATAGAGCAAGTAAGCATATGAAGCGGAATTTGAGTCCAGTCCTGGTCGTTCAGGGGTGTACTGGAGCTAGTTGTTTTGTTGGCTCTGGAGAGCAGATTGTTAACTCTCCGTTGTAAACGTTTACGCCTTGGAAATTGGCAAATGCTATAAATCGGAGCTTGAATGACTGTTCTGTTGCTTGTCTAAACCAGCACTACTTAATCTGTGGGTCATGACCCCAAATGAGGTTGAGGAAAAATTTTAGCAGCAGTAAAAAAAAGCTTCTGAATTTGAAGTAACCAAAAATTAATTAAAAATCGAACAGGTAATGAATCTGAGGCTTCTGGCAGTGCTTGCCCGAGTTGCATCGAGGCAGCTTCACTGTAGCCTTGGTTATGTTGCACACATGCCCTCAGGCTGCACAATGCCAGCGAAGGCTGTAGAAACTTGAAAAAGGGGTCAGGAGTGGGGGGGAAAGTTTTAAGCCCTGGCTCTAAACTTATAAAAGTGGTAGAGAAAGTATTAAATGATGTAGATTACATTTCAAAGTGTCTCATACGTACACCCCAACCCCCAAGAGCTGGTTATTAAATATTTACCAGCACATCCTTGATGCTCCCCCTCCTATATCAGACTCCCTTTCAAGACAGTAGTACTTACTGTGATGGGACAAAGGACGACTTCGCAGTGTTTCCATCAGATGGGGAAACACCAGGCAATGGCAGAAGATTAGAATTGCATTTTCAACATCAGCAATGTAAAGCGGGTAGAGAGTGAGGGGACATGGGTAAACAAAAAGGGATAGCTGTTTTTCTCCAGCAAACACAGTGACTAAGGCAACATCCCTTGAATAATGGCCAGCATGTGAGGCAGGCTTAGCATACTTTCTGTTTGGGGGTGGGGGGGGTAGACACCCATCACCCCACGTTGAATACAGACTAGTCAGTAGAGGTCCTGGCTTCCATTAATTCTCTAGTATTATTTATGTATTTAAATTTTTTATTTCCAAATTCTCTCGTTTCCTTCACCCCTTCTCCCACTCATCGAGAAGGTAAGAAGTATGATACCCGTTATACATATGAAGTCATAGCTTTATTATTAAATACTAGACTCGGGTTGAAGCTGGTGATTGTTCTGCTGGTGAGTTTAGGTCTTGGGAAGTGAAATTATATTGTAAGTTATTCTAAGATCTAGGATTCAGTAGATTCAGTTGAAATCATGCATATAGGAAATCTACTTCACTGGCTTTGGTGTTGTATTTCCATCTTTATCAGGGAAGACTGATTTTAAAGGAAAGATTTATGGGAATCAAAAGAGTTGAGTCTTAATAATTGCTCTTGGTACTGATTAACTGTATGGGTCATTTAACCCCTTTGAAGCAGCCCTGAAATTAGTCTGTTGGAGACAATTCGAGCCTTTTATCTACAGGGTTGTGACGAAAGTCTTTTTTAAACTGTAAAGTGCTTTTGAAATAGGAATGTGAGCCATCCATCCTTGTATGAATGAATTGACCCTAGAATTTTAACTTTTTATTTTTCAGTGGTATTCTGAACCTCAGTGGGTTAGCACTGTGTTTAGCACTGTGTTTATGTTGGGGAAGAAAGGGGAACAAATCGTCAGCAGGGCTATTGACGCAAGCTAGGGTGTTCTTGGGAAGCAAGTAGGAACCTGCTTGTAATTTGGATTTGACCATTCACTCAGCTTGCAGCTGCTTGAAGCTCATTGGGCTAAGGCTTTCTTTTCCTTTACCATTGAGTGAGGATGATTGTGACCTCGAGTGCCAAATATCTGTCTTGGCTCTTGCATTTGTCATTCTCTCCTGCTATTCAGAACTCTACCCTTCTTGTATCCTCCCTTCCATCTCTAAGTGTCTTAGAACTGCTTTGCCTTTTAAAGAGGATGGATGCATTTAATAACTCTCTGGCCCTGGTTAGCCTCCTGGCTTAGAGAGCCTTGCCAGTATTTGTCATTGTTTGTGGATACTTCGATAAATTCTGACTTTTTTGGAACAGGGGTCTAATATATAGCACCAGGATTATAAAAATAGGTTTTTTTTTTTCTTCTTTAAAGGGGGAAATCCAGCCATGTTGCTGGATCAGGGAGACAGTTTCCTATTAATAATGCTGAAAACTGCTTGATTCAGAATTTGCCTGAACCTTTTAAAGTGAGGGCAAGTATCCTTGATGACTCTGAAATTGGCAAAAAGCATTCATGTCAGAAGTACAGTCTGTGGGGGTTTTTTTTTTTTTCCAACTCTAGGGGAAGCTGAGGATCACTTCTAGTAGATGTCAGTATTGGGGTACTTAAACTTTTTGTGTCCTGGATCCCATCTCAGAATAAAGTTTTAAAAGTCCTAGAAAATAAAATACAGGATTACAAAGGAAATAAATTATATTAAAGTTGAAATATTAATTTTAAAGCACTTAAAATATTAACTTAAAACTGAGTTCAAGGACCCCAGATTAAAAACCCTTTCTCCAGTTGAGAGAAGGCTGTAGGGATGCCCACAGGACTTCTCTTGCTGTTTCTCTTTAAGTTTTTCTCTAGACCTCTTATTTTCTTAGTGGGCAGAGGCAGTGTCTCAGCTCCAAATCTTCCCTATTTATTTTTTCCTCTCAGTGGTTTTCAACCTTCCTAGTGCAGTGACCCTTTAATACTCATATGTGGGTGGACCCACCTGGAGAGGTATAGAGGAGCCGTGTATCTGTTCCTAAGACCATTGCAAATATGTGTTTTCTGATGGTCTTAGGTGACCCCTGTGAAAGGGTTGTTCAACCCCCAAAGAGGTCGTGATGCACAGGTTGAGAACTGCTGCATCTGGTATTGTCTCTTTGGGAGGGCAAAGCCCCAACCTGGCAGTATCCATAGTATCTCCTGGGCTGTCTTCTGAGTGGGCCTTCTGTTAGCAAGTCTCTAAACAGAGTCCTTCCTGAGGAGTTGTTTATGGGTGAAAAAGGCTTCAATATCATACTTTTGCTCATGTTGTCCCTGTTGCTTAATAAGTCTTTCTGCTTCTTTCCTGTTGGATTCCTACCCTGGTCCTTTAAAGCTAGTTTCTTTTCCACTTCTGTGAAACCTTTCTAGACACTTCCTGAAGTAGCTAATGATGCATTGAGGTTTTTTTGTTTGTTTGTTTTTTTTTTAATCCAAACAATTCTTTGGCACAGTAAATGGAAAACTTGGCTTAGAATTGAGAAGAGCTAGGTTCAAGTCCTATCCCTGACACACATTGGCTGTGTGATCCAAACCAAGTCACTTAAACTTGGTGTCCTAGGTCAGGGCTTTATTTAACTTTTTTCACTTGAGACCCCTTGAGCACTTCTTAAATTGTGGGTCTTGATGCCTAGACAACTCTCAAGACTCTGAGTTACAGACCAGGTGTTGACCTGTATTGGTAGTGGGCATTTGTCACCAGTATTCATACCAATACGACAATAAAAGACCCAGGTCCAAGGAAAAAAAGGAAAACTGATTTACTTAGTAACTGGTAAGCCTGTTGACTAAGGATTTACAAAGTTAAGAGGTAGCCCATAAGTGTGTAAGACAATACAAGGAAGTTAATTTGTTTTTTTTGAAAATTACCCCGATGACAAATCTATACATTGGTTATGAAATGGTAATTGGGGCAGTTAGGAGGTGCAGTGGATAGAGCATTGGGCTTGCAAGTAGGGAGATTCTTCTTTCCGAGTTCAAATCCAACCTCAGGCACTTATTAGCTGTATGACCCTGAGTGAGTGCCTCAGTTTCCTCATCTGTAAAATGAGCTGGAGAAGAAAAAGGCAAACCATTCCAGTGTCTTTACCAAGAACCCCAAATGGGGTCATGGAGAGTTGAACTCCACTTAAACAGCTCAGCAACAGAAGATAGAGTAGACCATAAAATCATTTCATTAAAAGAACTTCTCTTTGCAATATTTACATCCTTTCCCAATCCCAAAACTTCTAAGTGTTCTGAAGCCAGATTTATGAAAGACAGAGCTAAAGAAGCATCTCTAGAAGGCAGAAGAGTTTTTAACTTCTTATTGTATATCACCATCCTCTGATCCCAGGTATGTTGCCTCATTCTTACCCTGTCCATCTAACTTTGATCATCTTTGTCTCCTTTCGTTTGAGTATCAGCTCAGGACCCTGGCTTCCCAATTCACTACTTAATGTTATTTGCACATTGTAAGAGTGAACCTCCTGTTGCCTGGAGAAACTGAGACATTGATAACAAGTGTGGTGAGTTTTTACTTCTGAGGATCGAGGCCATTATGAAGCCATGAAGGAAATCTACTCTCATGGTTATGCTATCTGAACCTTCTCTGTACCCTGAGGACCGCTCTGTACTCGGGACAAACTTGTGTTTTCTGTATTAGAAAGAGGCTCCGTGGCTAACCACAGACTGCCTGGTGTGTTTTTTCCATGTGCGCACTGACTTTTACAAGAAACTCGTTTATAGCTCTATAATTCCCTATGACATGAATGATATGAAAAGCAGTACAAAAATTTAAAAAAAAGCTTTCCAAAATATAAATGATTGGGAAAGGTTATTATGAGAACCCTAAGAAACCTTTTCTGTCAGCTGAATCTTGGTGGGAATGCTACAGCATTGTATTCTGGGAGTAGTCATGCTACCCAGCCAATGTCCCTGAATAGGGAGCAATTGTCCTCATGCAGAGACCCATCATAAACTACTTTTTTCATTGGGGTTTTTCAATTCAAAACAATACCATCCCCTAAGCAAATCCATGGGAGCATAGAGAACTTATGGGAGAGTTTACATTGCGTGTATCCCAAAGTAAGAATGTTTAATTTCCTGTGGACAATGATTTTTTTTTTTTATGGTGACTGGAAGATTTTGGGGGGGGGTTCTTCATTGGGTGTTTTATTAACGCACTGCTACTTATCTATATAGGACTGACCTTGGGTTCAAGGAACACAACTGGCAGCTATTTTGTGTTCTGCGAAGTTCCAATCCTATGAATTTTATGAATTATGCAAAATTATAGTGTAATACAGCTGAGAGCATGATTTGTTTTCAGTTGTCCCTCTTAAGACAGAAGCATTCTTTCTGTCTTATGTATTCCACACCACATGAGGGATTCTACTGTGTCTTTCCTTAGTCCAGGATTATTCTTAACTTTTGCTAAGCAACTTCAGAGAAGACTTTCTAATGGGTACATTGGTGCTTTATATGACCAGGTACTATCGCTGAAAATTGGGAATAGCTTCTTTTCCCCACTGCTAATCCTCTGGGTTATCAGATTTGAGATATGGATTTAGGGAGAGTAGTTGGGCCTATGGCTGAAAGATAGCTCTGAAAAAAACAAAAGAATAAAAATCAGGATGTGATTATTTTGGGGAGGAATATGTTGTATCAGCTTTTTAAGAAACACTTAACTAGTCGAGCTGACAAGGTGAAGGAGAAATTGTGATGAGTTTACTTCTGCCTGTCATGTGAATGAGATAAAATACTTAAAAGATAAATTAAAAGGAGGGGAGCAACCCTAGAGCACCCCAAAAGAGGGCCTCAGAGATAAGGAAAGGACAAAGAAATGAGCAAACAGAAGGGAAAAAACCCTACCCTGGAATGATGAGTAAAATACAAAGCATTCTGTAAAGTCAGCAAGCATTTATTATGTACTGTTAAATGCCAAGCACTATGTTATGGGCTAGGGACACAAATGAAGGCCCCCCTCCCCCCCCCCCAAAATCTTTTGATCTCAAGAAGCTCACTGTCTAATGGGAGACAACATGTAAGCAAATAGGTAAAACCAAGTTTTATATACAAGGTAAATTGTCAGTGGATTAGCAATAATGCCTTCTTGTAGACTTCCTGGGGGAGACTTCTTGAAAAAAGGCAGAGATGAGGAGGGACAGAATTCCAGGAACGGAGGGAAAATAACACATTAACTCAAGAAACGAAGCTGGACCTAATAACGTGGGACACGTGAACTTGGATGATAAACACTTTAAAGAGATTTGGCATCTATAATGATATTGTCATTTGTCATCCGTAAAAAATAGAATAAAACAAAATGATAAAATTCAATAATATGGAGAAAGCGATGGAAAATTTGAATAAAGGAATAGAATGAATGGGAAATAAAATTTTCAAACTGGAACGCCAGTTGGCAAAAATGGCAGGAAATCGGACCAAAAAAACAACTCAACTGGAAAAAGACTTGAAAACCTTACAAGCATTGATGATGGAGCTAGAAGATAACTTGGAAAGAGAATCTGAGGATCATTGGATTACCAAAGAAATGTGAAGAAAATCAAGCCACTTTTATTTTTCTTCTCTAAAAACTGCTCCCAGAGCAAGTAAGCTCAAGGAGTAGACTAGGTAGAGAGAATCCATTGGACTTCCTCAGAGTAATGTGAATCGTGCAGGATATTGGCCCATCACAAGAAAATGGATGCGG
>JAQQSW010014981.1:0-11991 GCA_028646575.1 Pseudocheirus occidentalis | reverse complement strand
AGCTCCAAATTTTTCTCCTTTCCTCCCTAAGACATGTGCAACAATGTAAATTATATTTCTACGCTGGTCTTGTTATGAAAGAAAAAACAGAACAAAAGAAAAAAACTATGAAAAAATAAAGTGAAAATGATTTGCTTTGATAAGCATTCAGATTCAATCACTTCTATCTATCTATGTGGTTAGCTTTTTCCATCATGAGTATTTTGGAATTTTCTTGGATCGTTGTATTGCTAACAAGAGCTAAGTTAATCATAGCTGATTATTATACAATGTTGCTGTTACTGTGTACAATGTTCTCTGGACTCTGCTCACTTTATTTTGCAATGGTTCATGTAAATCTTTCTAGGTTTTTCTGAAATCCACCTGCTTGTCATTTTTCATAGCACAGAAGTATCCCACTACATTTACATACCACAACTTATTCAGTCATTTCCCAATCAAAGGGCATCTTCTCAATTTCCAGTTCTTTGCTACCAAAAAAGAGCTTTTATAAATATTTCTGCACATATAGGTCCTTTTGCCTTTTTTAATGATCTCTCTGGGATACAGACTTAGTAGTGGTATTGCCAGATCAAAGGGTATGCACAGTTTGATTGCCCTTTGGGCATAGTACCAAATTGTTCTTCAGAGTGGTTGGATCAGTTCACAATTCAACCAACAGTGCATTAGTGTCCTAATTTTCCTACAATTTCTCCAAGTGTTTATCATATTCCTTTTCTGTCATATTAGCCAATTTGATTAAGTGTTAGGTGGTATCTCAGAGTTATTTTAATTTGCATTTCTCTAATCAATAGTGATTTAGAGCATTTTTTCATACAACTATAGATAGCTTTGATTCCTTCAACTGAAAACTGCCTTGTTCACATCCCTTGACTATTTATCAATTGGTGAATCACCCAATTCTCTATATATTTGAGAAATGAGGCCTTCATAAGAAACACTGGCTGTAAAAATTATTTCCCAGTTTTCTGCTTTCCTTCTAATCTTGGTTGCAAAACCTTTTAAATCTAATATAACCAAGATTATCCATTCTACATCTCATAATGCTCTCCCTTATTTGCTCATAAATGTTTCTTCACATAGCATGAACACAGCTACTTCCATGTGGGTGATCTTTATTTCCTGCAACATATCGTTATTATTTAAGGCCATGGGAATGGGTATGCACTTGATGGTGTTGCCAGGACTAGGGCTAGCTAGGGTATACAGCCACCTATGGCACAATAAAGAATAGGCAGGAGGGGACTTCTACTGACATTAATTTATATCAAGACCTTTTTGTGAGATAATTATTTCAATGGTTTTAAGGTATTTATTTTGTGATAAGTCAACTAGCCTCCACTGAAGTCCTAGTCTGATGGCACAAAATGTCATAGATATGAATTTATTATTTCATATTAAAAGAGCAAAATTTGGCAGATTCAACCAAGCTGGAAAGGCTTCAATAATAAGCCAGTGATGAACTCTTAGTTGGCTACTTGTAAGAATGGTCAGAGAATGGTCATTTTCCCTGAAATTAGTGGTCATCCAGTAGGTGATGATTTTTTTGGGACCGTACCAGGTAATGAAATCATTCTATTAAATAGCAACTAGATTGTGATATTGACAATAGTGAAAGAAGACCCACACTGTTGAAATCACAGATCTTTCAAAATATGAACCCTCAGTTGTCTCATCTCCAAAAAAGACATAACAGATTTATACCTAGGGGAATATCAAAGGTTGTGTAATCCAGACCCCTTCTTTTGAAGATGAGAAACTGACATCTAAAGAGGGTAAGTGACTTGCCCAGTTTGATATAGGTAGTGAGTAGTGTGACTGGGATTTGAACCTCTCTTCTTTGACTCCAGATCCATGTTCTTTTTATTTATGATGCTATCTCATAAGGTTGGCTTTAAGATCAAATAGGAAAATATTTGAAAATGCTGTACAGACCTCAAAGTATTATATAAATGTAAGCTTCTGGAGTGAGTCATCTTATGTATTATGGTAAAGGCTAAAAGCTTTCAATGGACATTAAGATAATTGTATATTTTCACATAACAAGCTGGTTGCATTCAGGTTGACCCTGTTTTCCAGTCTGCCCTAAATTATTTGTAGATGGATTGCTCCTGTCACAGGGTGGTATTATTTTTTTAAAGAAAAAGTTGCCTCTAATGTCAGTGGGTAGAAATATGAAATGACACTCATATTTAGGGAAGCCAACCTCTGATGGAAAATGAAAGGAGTCTATCTACAGTCGATGAAGGCATTTCCACATGTGCTATTAAGAAGTGGGACCTTCTTCTCCATATCACCTGTACATTATAGCTGATGCTGAATAAGCTTTAACTTTGGAAATTAGGAATATTCATAAAACAGGCAATATTCTAATGACAAAAGCAAACAACAAGACTGACAGTCTGCATCCCATAGATAGGAGAAGTCAACAGAGAATTTGGCAATGTCTTTCTAGTACTGTTCAAGTAAGAAAGCCACACATCTAGAAGTTCATAATATTCATTACTTCATAACAGAGTAGGGATAGTTCTCCTGGAATATTTTATAGAGATATTGCTATCCAATTACCCTTGATTTGGTTTTATGTTCACCAAATCATCATGTTTCATGTAATAATCAATTTCACTTTCAAGTAAATTTAGGTTTTCAGGCATCTAGATACTGGGACAAGGGTACCCTAGATAACAGACATGAATATACTGATCACTGGAAAGGTATTTTTCTTATTGTAGATTTATATATTTATATTCCAGTTTGTCATTCTCTTACATAATCACAGAATCTCAGAGTTGAAAAAGACCTCATGTAGTTCCAGGAATCTTCTCACATTGTCCCAACAAGTGGTCATCCAGCCTCTCCTAAAAAACCCCAAAACTTTCAGTAGTGGGAAACATTAGCTTTTGGCAAAGCCCGTTTAACATCTGCACAGTTCTAATTGTAGAAAATTTTTCCTCACATTGAGACAAAAGTTACCTCTATGTAACTTCTGCCCTTTGCTCTCAATTCTTCCCTCTAAGGCCCAGGAGACATGATTAATCCATAATCCCTATTACAATTCTTCAAATACTTGAATATAGTTGTCAGGACTTCTACGTCTCCTGTTTCTGCATTTCCATGCATATTCAGTTTCTTCAGTCAATCAATTTTTGATATATTTCCCAATCCCCTCACCATTCTGGTTGCCCTCCTCTGGATACTCTCTAACTTGTCAACTTCCTTTCTAAAAGGTGGCTCCAGAACACTCCAGAGGTGATATGACCTGTCTGAGTATAGTAGCACGATTACATCTTTTTATATAGAGACTATGCACTCATTAAGTGAGGCAAATTAATATCCAATTGGTTTTGTTGGCTTCCACATAACAATGTTCATTCATATTGAGTGTGCTGTTTACTTTTTCAGATGAATTCTTTTCTTAGTCACCTTTTACTTGAATTTTTAAAAACCTGAATTTAATTAATGTAAGCCAATTCACAGCATCATAGAATTTAGCACTTCTAGAGGATTTGAGACCTTTTCATTTCCAATCCCATCATTTTACAAATGGAAGCCCAGATGGGTGAAATGTTTTGCCCAAGGTCACAAGGTAGTGAACAGCACAGCTGGAATTTGAACTGAGGTCCTTGACTACAAATCCAGTGCTTTTCCTTTTAAACTCTCCTGCTTCTTGCTCTTGAGTCTTTTGCTCCCAAGAGAGGTGATAAAATTGGATTCCTGAATCAGAAATGCAAAGATCAGAACCTGGACTGTTGATCATCACATTTTTTGATCACCTAATGAGGCTCATCCTCAAAAATTAACTGGTCTTAACAATTTAGTTTTTAAGATAACTAAATGATCAGTCACACTCTAGTGTTTTTGCTTTTTGTTTAAGCCTCATAGCTATCTTTTAGTTGGTTCAGTAGCTAGACTCAAATGGGGTCTTCTGGGAACTCATATCAGAGTAGTAAAGAAAGAACTGTGCATGTGTCTTATGTTACATATAAGTGGGACATTGATGGTTTTTTAAAATATTAAGAAAGCAGGTAATGGAAAGGTCATGACAGGTTCAGAGTAGTGAGTAGTACACTAGGGATACTTAAAAGATGAAAACAAACTGTCCATAACTTCTGTCTGTTGTCAAGGACAGCATTTGACCACACAATGAAGGAACAAAGGTGATGCATTTTTGAGCTGAATTTTATATCATTTTAGGCACTTTAATTTTTTGTTTAGGCTTTGTTTTTTCTTTGTAGATATGAAAGAGTAATGAAGAAACCCTTGGTTACCTCCACTTAAGAGTTGTCCTGCTTAAATGTGCTTTAAAATATTCAGAAAAGGCCATTGCCAGTGCCCAGAGATGGCTGAACACCCATCCAATCCATTGCTGTCACTACTCACTCTGGGCACAGAATACTCAGGTATGGATAAAAATGAACAGGTGAGGAAGGCCAAATTGGCCGAGCAGGCTGAATAACATGATGACGTGGAAGCCTGCAGGAAGTCTATAACTGAGCAAGAAGCTGAATTTTCTATCAGGGAGAGGAATCTGCTTTCTATTAAATACAAAAAAATGTCATAGGAGCTGAGATGTCATCTTAGAGGGTCATTTAAAGTATCAAGGAAAATATGGAAAGTGCTGAGAAAAAACAGCAGATAGTCTGAGAATACAGAGAAAATTGAAATGATCTACTGTCTCTGTTGGAAAAGTTCTTGATTCTTCATGATTCATATGAAAAATCTTTCTGTTTGAAAATGAAAGGAGACTAAGACTGGTATTTGACTAAGGTTGTTGCAGGTGGTGACAAGAGAGGAAGAGTGGACCCATCGCAATAAGCACATGAAGATGCATTTGAGACAGGTCAATAGGAGAAGCAGCCAATGAACGCATCCTATAAGACTAGTTCTGGTCCTGGATTTTTCTGCATTTTATTATGAGATCCTGAACTCTTCAGGGAAAACCTGCTCCCTTCTAATGACAGTTCTTGATGAAGCCATTGCTGAACATGATCCATTAAGTGAAGAATCATACAAAGACAGCACATTACTGATGAAATTACTGAGGCAATTTGACATTATGGACGTTGGACACCAGGAAAAGGAGAGAAGAGTTTGCCAACCTTCCAACCCTTGTCTGCCTCCCTCCAGCATTTGCACACAGACCATTTATCATTCATTCTGTCCTACAAATTTTGTTCATGATTTATGTCAGGTTTTATGTCACTTCTATTTGGATTTTTGTGTTTCCCAAGTAGCATTTATGTTTAATATTAGAGGAGTAGAGCCAGTCAGCATTTGGGCAGTTATTTGCTTTCCTCTGAAGTGGCCAATATGAGGATATGGAAGTTTTACATGTATTTTACATATTTGGACTAGCAATTTTGTTGCATTGTTATTTCACAAGGTTAAAATAGCTTTCAAGTCTAAGCAAAGACATTGCCTACAGAGTGGCCTTTCATGTTGAGGGGAAAAAAGTATAATTGGTTCCAGTCACGGGTTGGAACATTCATGGTTATGATAGAAACACACATCCTATAAATGTTATATGTCATACCATGTATATCTGTGCAATTCATAATCTGTGTCCACACCTTCATGATTGCAGTTGCGAAAGTGTTCCTTTTGATAAAGTCCAAACTTAGCCAATTTACTCTGGAGTTGTGCAGAATTTATTTGCATTCCATTATTTGTAAAGTTATCTGCTGTTCACATTCATCATTTTCACAACACTCATTTTTTTATGTTTAAATGGTTTAGAGAACCTAAGAACAAATGTACAGGTAAATGTACATTAAATGTACAGTAAAAATTAATTGCTTGCTATTCAAAAAGTCACTGTACATAAAAACAAGAGTAAAACAAAAATTATCATTTATTTAACTTTTTTTTGCTTTGGTGATGTTTTTGGGATACTTGCCTAAAATGCATACACTATAAAATAACTAATAGGGAAATAACTTGAGATTATGGTTCCCTTTGTTGAGTGTCTTATGAAATTTTCAGAACAACTGAATATAATTGTTAAGAACAAGTGTATGAAGTCGATGTAAGTGGAATGAAAGTTTTATGAGTAGGAAAATATTTAGAAAATGGTTTAGTTTTGTAAGAAGGAAGAAAATTATTTGGAAAATGTTTAGGGTAGGTAGCATGAGCTCTTAGGTAATTTGCTGCTAAGTAATTTTAGTGTTCACTTGAGTTTCAAAGGTGTTGAAGGAATTAGTAAAATTTGTTCAAAAAGAACTTTCTTGCTCATTATAAAGACACCATCTTGGGTTTTATGAGACCTTGGGAAATATCATAGTTTCCTTGATACATGTAAGCCTGGCAATCCTTCTTCTTCCAGCTGAGAAGCCAAGCTGTGTAGAAGACAGAAATCCACACAGAGCAGAAATCCATTCCTCTTAGGTAAAAGGGAAGGAGAATGAGTAGTCAATAAGTTAGAAGTGTTCTGAGGATTAAAATTCTTAAGAAGTATCAAAGAAAAGAATATCAATTTATGAATGCATCTGATTTTTAGGTACAAATCTGCCAGGAACAATTTAATTTAATATTAATCTAATATTTAAACTGTTTCTGGTTTAGAAGAAGATGGCCAAAATGGCATCATTCCCTCATGCCCTCTGATATAATTCTTCCCCAAGATGTCATGAGAAAACATTTATAGATATCTTGAACTAGGGAAAAGATCATAATAGTTAAAATACAGTTTTGGGTTAACATTCCAAGATATACTCAATACTCAATTCCTTCCTGGACCATTCCCCTCAAGGGTAAAAAGAATTTCTTCTCTGTGATGGAATATTTTAATCTTGAATGCAAAAGAGGAGACTATCCTGAGATGGATCCCAGTCCTATCATTTCAAAGTGTGGGGAAGCAATGATCTTATTTAGACAAGAGCTAAGGATGATTACCACTCTTAATCCATTTGCTTAAGAAAGACCTTAGCTGGGCTCGCAGTTTTGGGGTGGGGCAGAGGAAAGATGGGGAGAAAAAATTGTAACTCAAAATATTGTGGAAATGAATGTTGTGAACTAAAAATAAATAAATAATTTTAAAAAGCAAAAAAAAGTAAAAAAAGGAAAGACCTTAGCTTTCCTTCTATTCAGTTTCCTGAAGGCAAAAGCCTGGAAAAGGTTGTAGACTGAAGAAAGTATTTAAAAAATATTTTTAGTTGAACCAAAAAAGGAGATTTCAAATATGCTTCCCACAGGAGATAAGTTCATTCCTTAGCTAGCCAACTAGAATTTATTAAGCACATACCATGTGCTAGGAACTGTGCTAAAAATGGCAAAAACAGTCCCTAATTTCAAAGAACTCCCAAACTCATGGGGAAGACAACATGCCAACAGCTATGTGCAAACAAGATCTATACAGGATAAATTGGAGATGATCAGCTGAGGGAAAGGACTAGCATTAGAGGGGATCAACAAAGTCTTCTCACAGAAAGAAGGTAGGGCGTTAGCTGAAACTTGACCAACAGTTTGCAAGAACGTAATTAAGGCTTTCAACACCAAGCTTTTCTGAAGCTCGAAAATATCAAAAAGTCATGTACAACCTTTGTGACATTGAAAGCATAAAAGAGTGAGAAAATAAAGTCAGAGAATAAGGAAACTGGAGTTAGATTATCCAATGACAAAGCACAGTTTAATCATTAAGCAGCATAATTAATATCTAGATATATATAATTAAAATATTTTTCCAAATTATTTTTCCAAATTGTAAATCATCTTATAATTAGAAATTAATTAATTATGGTTATTTTATTTAAAAGTTTACTTTTTATGTAAAAAATATAACTATCTATACCATAATATATTTCTACTTTCCCATAATTTTTTCACGTTGGGGACAATTGTATCCAATTGACCTAGGCAAATGACCGTTACTGAAGACATTTAAATTAATTTGGGTTGGGGTGTGTGTGTAGCTCACTGAATTTGTAGTCTTATGACTGAGGAGGGAATAAATGTCATTACAAATGCTTGTCTTAGAAACTTCAGCTATTGAGTAATGGTATATATAATGTAAATTTGTGATTTTTTTCTCTCCTATACAACAGCCTTAAAAGGAATCAATGCTAACATCATTTTTTGGCTGTTTCCATATAGTTCCATTGATCCACTCATCACCAAGATAGGAGAGCATGATCACTTGCCTTTTGTAAAGTGATTCTGATGTCACAGAAACACAGATTTCTGTAAGAAATAGAAAAGAGAAGTAGGATGAATACTACGTTTATTTTTAACTGTGAAGACACTTTCTCCGGACCATCCTGATTCTTCTTTATCACCTCTGAGGAACCAGTGCTAGTAGGTCAAGTCTGGATAGGTGGGGTCAGGACTAAGAGCTAGGTCAGTCTGGTGGAGTCAAGTTCATGGTCTGAATGGGTGATCTGCTGTCAATATAGTGAGATTCAGGCTAAATAGGTGGGAATAAGCAGAAATGAAAGCTGAGTATGTCAAACTCTACTTATGGGAAGGAATAGACTTTGGGAGACTAGGAATAGCATTTAAAGGTCCATAATAGACAACTAGATCCAAACACTAGGGGAATCATAATATGCCACATGAGGACAGGTATTGTCTTCCTGGTGATTTGATGTTAAGCACCATTCTTTGTATGGTTAGCCTATGTGTATTCTTATTGCTGACCAGAGTAAGGCCCAGTTCTTCAGTAGCTATGTTATGAAGTAAGCCTGCTCTTCTGTTGTGATCCTTATACTAGTTACAGGATGTAAGGTATTTTCTAGCTTTTATTTTATGACTTCCACCTGGGTCCCTGGAGCCTTTTCATGGGACAGTGCCTCTAATTGCCCCCAACATCATTATGGTCCTGCTGGGAAATAATCGCAGTTTTAGTACTTTGGGCTGTTGCCTCAAATCAAGCTTTTGGGCAAGATTATCTACAAGTGCTAGTAGCAATAGATTACCAATTTTTATTCAATTTAATGCAGCTTTGTTAGAGCACTTACTATGTATAAGGTGCTGAGAAATGTACTCCCAAAGACAGTCTCTCTATATACATTTACATACACACACATACATACATACATACATACATACATACATACATACATACATACAAATAAGTGTGATACAGGGAGAAATGTGTGACATCTGACAGTGTACTTCACACATGGGAAGAAGGTGGAACTACTTTTAATTGGCTTCATGGAACAGGGGGCATTTGAGTTAGGTCTTGAAGAAAGAGAAGTCTTTTAACAGATGGCCAAGAGAAAGAAGGGAGGGAAATGAGGGGCCAGTTTCTATGAAAGCATGGAGGACAAAGGAAGGTATAGGACAAGACTGGGGAAGAGCTCACCATTTAGTTTGGCTCGGATATGGCATAAACAAAAAGGAAAATGGTGTGAAATTGTCTTACCAATGTTCAAAATCCTATTTTCTTAGACAGTCTACAGTGTCTGAGTAAATTTATTGAAACAGCTTTTCTTTTTTTTCCCTAATTTTCTTAAACAAAGATCCAAACTGTGAACCACTCCTCAATGATGTAAGCAACCGATTTAATTTCAACCCAGCAATTTTGAAATAAACACTGTACAACAAACAATTAAATTACAGTAGCTCCTCTTGAGAAGTTTCTGTGCATATATTTATACCTTCACCACACATACTATTATGGTTGATTTAATATTATATTATTTCCAATTCTCTCACTAATTTCTTTGTATGTATTTGACAGTTGGAATTTTGGCAAGTGTTGACTGCTTTTCATCTCATTTCACGTTTGTTCTTCTAAATATTGATTTTTGTTTTTGTTTGTGGCCCTGGGTGTTCAGATTCAGAACATTGCTTAGTAACACCACAGTAAACTATACTGTACTAGGAAAAATTTTGTCTTGGAGGAAGATAGTAACCCAAACAGACAAACAGGTGATGCTTAAAACATAAAAGACAACTTACCCGCAGGGATGTAATAAATGAGATAAAATAATACCACTTTTGTGAATATCAGCTGCTCTTTGGTGAGGTAGAGCATTAGCTTACTAATGCTCCTAGGGGAGACTCAGGAAGATCAAGGGGCAGGCTTCAGCTGGTGTAGCAGCAATCACACTGGCATACCCTGGATGGCTGTTGGCACAGGTTCTTAGATCTACTTTACTAGGAAAGATAGCTGTTCAAGGGATCAATAATCTTTTCAAATTCCATTCACTAGTTCAGGGGGAAAATCAGCACCCTAAACTTCAGAGAAAATATAAATAGAAAAATAAAGACCAAAAGACAGGGCTCTGACTACTGAATCAACTATACACTTTACATATACCTCTGAATTGAGAGAGCCTTTACATCTGAGCAGTTGGGGAGCTCTGAACCTTTGGCCACTCAGAATCTTGACCAGGGAATCATAAGATCCTTCTCATAAGCGAGCCCCCAAAGCAAAATACCAACTCAGAGTATATATACACTTCTCAGAGCCAGAAGGCATCACACCCACCTGATTCAGTGCTTAATTAGAAATTAGCAAAAGACATGAAAACCTTCTTACACGCAAGCCTTTCCTAAGCAAGCTTTCCTTAATGGGCTCCACATGAGGCCTATTAATGGGTGGGGAAGATCTTATATCCCATTAACTTTACAGCTGGATAGAAGGAAAAAAAATTCTTTCTAACAAGTAACATGTTTGCAAAGTGCAACAGACTGTCTTATGAGGGAGTGAAGGCTTAGTACTCCATCTCCTGCATCAGTGCCCAGATTGTCCCTCATCCCCTCACTTCATCCTTAGTCCAGGTCACAGGACACAACCTTTGAGAAGTCCTTTATGATACCTCTAGTTTTTAGTCCTCTATCCCAAGGGTTGTTGTGAGGTTGTTGTGAGAGAATAGATATAAAGCACTTTGCAAACTTTATAGTATGATATAAATACCAGTTATTATTATTAGTCTCTAATTACCAGGCCTCCAGTCGGGCAATAATTTTATTCCTTGAGTGTTCTACTGCTGAGCTCAAAAAGTGTGTCTAGAGCAATACAGGGGTGTACTGGTAGATGCATCAGACATTGTGCTAAATGCTTTACAAATAGTCTATTGTTTGATCTTTACAACAACCCTGGGAAGTAGGTGCTAATGTTATCTCCATTCTACAATTGAGGAAACTGATGAAGACAAAGGTTAAGTCACTTACCCCAAATCAGAAATCTTTTAAGTATATGCAACTGGATTTGAACGCAAATCTTCCTGACTCCAGGTCCAGAACTCTAGTAGCAGATAGCAGTTGCTTAATAATTGGTTGTTGGTTAGACAGTTCCGTATCACTGGAGGTCTTTAAGCAACTTCTTGGGGATGTTGTGGAGGGTATTTCTTTTTTCTCCAATTTTAAGAAAAATTTTATTTAAAGTTTTGAGTTCCAAATTCTATCCTTTCATCTCTGTCTCCCTCCTCTCCCCCTTTCCTCATATGGTAAGTAATCAGATATAGGTTATACATATGCAATTATGTAAAACACTTCCATATTAATCATTTTGTACAAGAAGACTCAAATAAAAAAAGTAAAAATTACCATTTTTTAGTCTATATTCAGTCAACATCAATTCTCCTCTGGAGGCATCATTAATCCTTTGCAATTAGCTCAGATCATTGTATTGCTGAGAATAGCTAAATCATTCACAGTTCTTCATAGAAAAATGTTGTTCTTACTTTGTACAAAATTTTTCTGGTTCTGTTCACTTCACTATGCATCAGTTCCTAGAAATCTTTGTGGAGGGAATTCTTGCTGAGGTCAGATGACCTTGGAGGTCCTTTCCAACTCTGACAACCTATTTATCTGACTGATAAAATTAGCTGTTTCACATGAAGTTTTCTGCTCCCTACCTTTCTATCTAAATTTTCTAAAAGTAGATTTTCCAGCTGTCTATCTGTGAAATCTGACTACTTCCATCAAAACCAGGTTTCTGGGTTTGTTTTCTCCATTAAACAATTATACCTGCTAGGACAGGACTTCATTGCTCTATCCTAATATATTTTACAAGGAAACACAAAATTCTTTTCCTTGAGTTGA
>JAQQSW010014980.1:0-11991 GCA_028646575.1 Pseudocheirus occidentalis | reverse complement strand
AAAGAGAGAGACAGAGAGAGGGAGAGAGAAAGGGAGAGAAAGAGGAGACAGAGAAAGGAGGAAGAGGAGAGAGAGACACAGAGAGAGAGACTAAGACAGAGAGAGAGGAGAGAGACAGAGACACAGAGAGAGAGAGAAAGAGGGAGACAGAGAGAGAGAGAGAGAGAGAGAGAGAGAGAGAGAGAGAGAGAGAGAGAGAGAGAGAGAGAAGTAGGTAGAAAGACAGACAGACAGACAGACAGATAGATAGATAGATAGATAGATAGATAGATAGATAGATAGATAGATAGGATAGATAGATAGATAACTACTGTATTTTAATAGCATATTTCATGCTTTTTTTGCAAAAAACAAAATGGGGTGCTATTAGCATGTGAAGCTTTAAAAAATTAAGCCATATAATTTTAATTTAATTTAAGTGATTTTTAATTTATTACTAAACTATCTTGAGTAAAAGATTAGAATGCACAGAACACTCATGAATTTATGTTAAAAATGCATATTTAGTCTTCCCATGCACTGAAAATTCTAGGCTTGTGAATCTTAACGTATGAGAGACAAATGTATATCAAAATGTATATCCAATATACCACTAGTGAATACATTGCTGCTGTTTACCTTTTAAGTGGACTGATAAATAAAATTATACCATGTGACTATTATGTGATGAAAAGCTGTCAATTTCTTGGAGTTAAAAAAATAGAGTGTGACAATTATGTGGTGGCAAATATTATGTGGTGAAAAAGGGTAGTTATAGAAAGGTAGATGGAAAGATAATAGATGATAGAAAATACAAAGCTAGAAGTATAAAAAGATAGATATGTGATAGATGGATGGATGGTTTAATTGACTTCAACCTACTTACAGGTATAGAATCATATACATATAGAGATAGTGATAATATAGAATGTGTTATTTTAAATAGATATCATGATGAAATATAGATAGATAAAGAAACTGAGATATAGATTGGATCCCATTGAAAATATTTCTCATAGTGGTATCTTTTGTTTTTCCTCTTGGTTTGATCAGAAATTAGTATCATCTCAAGTACAAACTATTTTTGGCTTCTTGTGATTTTTGTGACTATTTTGAAAGTAGTTTTGTTTCCATACTGTTCAGAGTAACATACTAGTTTCTAAAGGAAAATAATTTTGGAGATTTCTGCAAAAGAATTATCTTTAAATATTGATATAGTGGAAAGACCTTGGCCTTTTCATTCTCAAGTCCTTAGCAAGTCTTAGTTTGACTGAAACAATGCCCATTCAGTGATCCCCTCTGGCTCATTAGGCTATCAACTTTGGTGGATTTAGCTAGGCTAGCCACAGACAACAGACAGATAATTCAAAAAGCCTATGTTTGAAGCTCTTCTAGTTTGCACTATCTTCCACAGCTTATCTTTTCCTGGTAAACTTTGTAGAACACATGACTTCCTCTACACTATGACGAGTAACTAACATTTACTTCAGCAGAGATAATCTATCTAACTGGAAACAACCTATTTCCAGTTGGAATAAGAAAAGATGTAACATAAGTGCAAAAGGGCTTTAGGATAAACCTTAAAATAAATTTAATTTAATCCAGTGTTTAAACTTAATGACCTAGAGAAAATCTAGTGGAAATCATAATAAACATTTAGCCAGAGATGATATCTCCCATTTCCTAATTTTATATTTGTCACAGGAACTGATGTCAGCTATATCTTCTTCAAATGAAGCTAATGTGTTGTCTATTTTTTCTTAAATTTTCCTAGAATATTTAGTTTCTATCTCCCATATCACATTTTACTTTATTTCACACTTATATGTTTATATACCAAACACATCCTTGCAGTACAATGTAAACTCCTCAGTGGTAGTCTGTCTGTCTGTCTGTCTGTCTGTCTCTCTCTCTCTCTCCCCCTCTCCCTTTCCCTCTCTTTCTCTCTCTCTGTCACTCTGTCTCTGTCTGTCTGTCTGTCTCTTCATCCACATGGGTCTAATTTTGTTTTGTTTTTATGTGGAACAAACATATTATATGCAAAGATTAATACCTTAAAACCCAAGTAAGGTTTTTGGAATGTCTTTATAATAATCAATTTTGTTATGAAATCCTTTCATGTAAACAGTAATTGACAAAATGTCTGTTAAATTTAATTAAATATTGAAGTGGTTATACCACTGTGGTCTCCACCATCAGATTATCAACTGAAAATTCAACATACCACGCCTAACAGCAATTTCCAAAGAGATAACTGCTTAAAGAAATATGAAAAAATGGTTATCAAAACAACAATTACAAACTATTAGCAGCTATATGAAATGTTGCTCCAATTAACTAATAAACAAAGAATCCCTGAGGTTTCACCTCACACCTGGAAAGTCAATAAAGATAATAAGAAAAATGGGAATAGTCAATGTTGGAAGAGATTTGTGAAGAAAGGTACAGAAATGCATTGTTAATGGAATTGTAAAGTAGTGCAATTATTTTCAAATATAAATTGGAATTATGAAAAAAGGCTAATATTTATATACCTTTTGACTTAGAGATTGCAGTATTAGGAATATCATCTAAGAGGGTCATTAATAAGAAGAAAGTACCCATACCCACCAAAAATACTTATAATAATACTTTTTTTATTGTACCAAAGAACCTCAAACCAAGTTGATCTCTATTTCTTGAAGAATAGCTAAATAAAATATAGTATTCAAATTCAATAGACAAGTGTTCTATAAGAAATGATAAAAATGATGAATAATGGGAAGCATGGAAAGACAAATTAATTGATGGGGAGAGAATAAGTAGAACCAAGAAAACAATATAAACATGCCTTGCAGTAAAATCAATGGAAAGAAACTACAAACTACCAAAAGTGAAAGTTGTAAAATTGCAAAGAAAATCACGGCACCAATGAAGAAATACAAGAAGATACAGAAGATTCCACCATCACCTACAACAAGAAATATACCCCTTCAGAGAGATGACAACTCTTTGGATGTCGTATATTGTTTATTTTTTCATATTTTTTCAATATATTGGTATTTTGATTTTTTTCTTCATTCCTCTTCTTTCTTTTTAAATTTCTTTGCTGTATGAAGTGACTTTCTGGGAGGGGAAGAAAAAGAGTATAGTGGTGTTTATGAATATAGAAAGAAAATAGATAAATGAAAATATTTTGAACATTATGTGTGTACTAAATTGACCTAATCCAATACTGGTTGGTGCTTGCTTTGTACTAAACTAGTGTTCTTGAGGACTTTTTGACCTAAGCTGTTTTGTAGCACAGAGCACTATGTCTCAACTTCTAGGAGTCTAGAACACTCATAGAAGAACACGATGTTCTTCCTTATCCTCAATGAAAGGGGATTTATCCACTTGGTAATCCTGAATGAGTTATATTGCTCATTTTATTACTACTGATTTACTTTTACCCCATTAGAAAGCTTTCTGAATGTTTACAAATGTGTGTGTGTAGTATGTATGTTTGTGTGTGTTTGTGTGTATATGTATATACATATGTACACATATGTATGTGTGTATATAAAGGTATGCACACACACACTCACAGTACATTGTGTTTCTACTAAGAGTTGCTGCACACAACAAGTATCATCCCTAACATTTCAGTAAACTGAAAATCAAACAGACTTAGAGTGTCAGTGGCAGGATATGAAGTCAATTCTCTCCTCATTTCAACTTCAGCACTATTTCCACTGTATCACTTTGTCTCCAATAGGGCATTGTAAAAATTTCTAGTGTTTTTGGGTGAGGGAGATAAACAATACAAATGGAAGTTTTCCAGAGTGTTTCCCAATACATTCATATCCTAAAGGGAACTTCTTGCAAAAATAATACATCTAATATAAAAATGCAAGGCAGGAGTAACAGTATCACAGAGAGTTATTCAGAAATAGAAATTGGTTGAGGAAGAGGGAAAACACAGAGAAAGTGATAATGAAGATATGATATAGGAGGAAGATGTATGATAAAAGAATGTATGACAATGATTTGTGTATAAGAAAAGATAGCCTGGAAGACCAGTAGTTTGACTGTCAATGCTCTAGTACCTAAGGCTGGCATTATCCTCCTACCTTAAGCTGGGACTTCAGAACGGTCAGAGATAGGATGAAAGATCCGACGCATTGAAAGAATGAAACATATTCTTTTTTTCATCATGAAGTCATTTTCTTTCACTAATAAAATTCCTTTCAAAAAGAAAGAATAGTATAAGTCTAGACAATTCAATCTGATATCTTACTGGTTAAACCCTGGTGTAAATCATTTAATGAGGCATTTTCATCTTTTATTTTTATTTTTCATATTTATTTTAGAGGCAGTTTTGTTTAGTGGATAGAGAATCATCCTAATAAGGATGAAGACATAAATTTATATTCTAACTAGGACACACTCAGTCTTAGATGCCGAGTAAATTACTTCATCTCTCAATGCCCTAAGTTATTCAGTAAAAATATATCTACAGAGCAAATGCAGATTGCTTCAGTAGAGGGAGTGTCTTATTTGGAACCCCTTATGATGATTAAATCATAGGTCTAGTCAAATATACATACACTGGCATAAATTAAGTCAAGCACTTACGGTTTATTCAGATTGATGGACTTTTGTTGTGGGTTACAATGAGTAAAGAAGATATTTGGATTATGATTTTAAAGTGAAAATGTATGATATACAGGGCAAAGAGAGTTTAAAGTGTTGATCTATCACCCAGCAAGCAAAGAAAAAAGTGACATTTAAACTTAGTCGTCTAAATTAAGAGGGAAATGAGGAGAGAAAGGTTCTAATTATGGCATGTATTGCACAAAAAGAAACTGATCACATTATCTGTGTTGGTTTCAAATTAGTGTTTTGTGCTAAAAATAACATTAAACAATTAAAATATATAAAATAATATGAATAATATTAAATATTGTTTGTCATGAAATGGTTCATTTTTAGAAAGGAAAAACCTTAGACCGACATTCAACTCCTTACTCAGTCCAGTGATAGGCCAGTTAATAATATTAAATCTGATATTTCTAGTACCTAGGAATAAACTGAGTACTTTTAGAAGCTGTAGTCTCTGTTTCAGGTAACTATAGTTTAATACAAACCATTTATTTCTTGTCATATAATTGTGTTTAGTAAATTATTGTATAAAACTATTACATAATAATTGCTACTGAAAATGAATCAGACACCTTTGAAAATTGTATGAGTCAGTTTTGAAAAGCCCTGTGATTCAGTTCATTGACACAGTAACTCATTACATAGATCTTTCATTTCTTAGAAGCAAAAATGTAACTTCTGCAAGTGGCTATATCTCTTATGAAATATTTCAGTTTGGAGATCTTAAAAATTTGCAAAAATTGTTTAAATATTACAATTATAATAGGTAAAATTTATATAATGGCTGAAAGTTTACAAAAGCACTCTATAATGGCAGCTTATTTGATGTTTGTTAATAACCCTTTGAGGTAGGTGCTATTATAATATTTTTTTGGAGATAAGGAAAGTTAGCAGGCAAATTAAAAGGATGCTATCTAAATTCATTCTGAGCCAACCAGTGCCCAACAATGATTAAGTAGCACTTGTCATGTTACCCAACTGCCCAGTTCTAGTTTGGTCCCCACCAGGCAATTTCTTTTCTCTGTAGGTTGTTTTTCAAACTTTGTTCTAGAAGAGTACCATGATATTAGATCAGGGAGGTGATGCCTCTTCAACTTTAGGTCCTTTCAAAGGTCTCATTTTGAATGAAGAATTCATACATACGTAGTATATGCATACCTACACACATACACATACATGTATATAAATACATACATATATAGGTATAGGTAGAAATATATGAATACATATCTATATGCATATATGAGTGTACATGTGTATGCAAGTGGATCTGTATATATATGTATTTCATATATGCACACAAACATCTATATGTATAAATACATGCCTTATGTGTATGCATATGTATAAACATAAATATATGTCTGGTGTGTCAGGTATTTGTATATAAACACTTACGTGTGTGTGAATAATGTACACATATGTGTGACATACACATGCAGATTCATGTATACGTGGCCATATATGTGTGCATGTACATTCTTACATTTATGTGTGTGCATGTGTATACTTGTGTGTATGTGTGTGTATGAGTATGCACTATACAAACCATATAGCTAAATATATGTGGAGTGTGTATGCATACATCTATAACTATGTATATTTTACACACACATATATGCAAATATTCATATATCTTATATCTGTGTGTATAATGTACAGTGTATATATTATATAACTTATATAATACATACATAAATATATTCATGTGTTGTTTATATATGTGCATTGTATATGAGTACAGTGTGGCTATACATATTTATATCTATTAATATATGTGTGTATGTATGCACATATCTATCATCTATCTGTCTGTCTATCAATCTATCTGTCTGTCTGTCTGTCTGTCTATCTGTCTTTCATTTCTCTACCATTAGAACATAAGCTTTTTGTAAGTAGGAAATGATTTATTCTTATGTTTTATCACCAGAGCTTAGCTGGATGGCTAACAAATAATCAGTATTTAATAATTGTTTGTTGAATGAATGACTGTGCATTGTCCATATGAATCTGAAAAAAATGTTCCTAAATATCTCCCTGATAATATGAATATGGAATGTGGAGCTATTAAGACAAATAACAGACAAATAAACAAATGAAAAAACAACTCTAGTGCTTCAAAAAATTCTCTATTTCACTTTTCAAACCTAAAATGCACACCTATGGTGAAATCAATTTGGTTTTCTGGATTTTTTTTCCTCTTCAAAGCAAATTACATTCGTTCAACTTAGCATTACTCCTGTTTTCCCTTCATATACACCTTAATAGTCATTTTCAATAATGACATGCATGCATTCAAGTATCAAACTGAGAAGATTATAAGATTACAAAAGCAACAAAATCAGTGCAGAAGTGGGAGCTCCATTTGAAAGCCCTCTAATAAACAATTATTTCATAACACGTGATACTTGAAACTTTTCCTTTTTCAGCAACAGATAAGTAAATTTTCACAACGTGGAACTTTTGGGAGACATCTTCTTGGGAGACTTGAATTTAATTTTTCTGCTTTCTCTCTACCCTATTTATTACCACAACTGATTAACACTCTCATTAATGCATGGACTGCCATGATGTCATGAAATGCATGGCAATAGAGAAAAGTTGCACAGACTTTGGAAACATATATGCTTTGCTTGCTTTGTTTGTTTTTAGGGAGATCTGGTTTTATTAAATTTTTAAGTCAGATTAGTTTGAATAAAATCTTAAGGTTTAACAAAAATAACTAGCATTCATAGGTATATTGAAGTGTACCTGAATTTTATAGATCTTGCATTTCAGAGAGATAATCTAAATCCAAAGATAGCTTTATAAATTGACATATGTAATCAAGGCAATATATTATTTAAATTAACTAATGATTTTCTTTTCTTAACAGTTGAAGTATAAACATAATTTTGGTACATAAGATTAATAATTATTTTCACCCACTACATATGTTGCTCAAATCTGAATCTTTGGTTATGGCATTCACTCTTGTATGTATTTGGATCTTTATAACACACACATATACTTTGATAAACTTATCTCTATCAACAATACTCACCTGTGAAGTGTTTATAGAGAAGAGTTTTCATATTAATATCTAGGCATATTTTCCAATCTGGTGGCTTTTAATCCAAATATATTTTTTCCTCTTTAATTTCAGAAAGAACTAGGACTTAAAAAATCAATACATGAAAATTTAAGATGAGCCTTCACAGTGTGTGTGTATACATATCTATATCTGCACACACATATGAATGTATAAGTATGTATAAGTATAGGCATATGTGTATGTTTGTAAAGAATACATATGCATATACACACATTTACATGTGTCTATATGTGTGTCTATATGTATGTGTGCATATAGACACACATGCACAAGCACACACACACAGAATCCTGTGACCCTGCTCAGTCCTCATTCAGGCCAATCTATTTGTAAAACTGGAAAATAATTGGATCTATTACTGATATATAAAATGAGAAAATTCACAAATCCTAATTACTGGGACTTTCACTGTGACATTATGATAAAAAAAATCCATTTGTATTCTCCTTTTAATTTACTACAGGAAATAATAGTTAGGGGGCAGGTAGGTGGAGCAGTGAATAAAGCAACTGGCCCTGGCGTCAGAAGAACCTGAGTTCAAATCTGGCCTCAGGCACTTAAGACAAAAACTAGCCATGTGACCTTGGGCAAGTCACTTAACCCCCAACTGCCCTCCAAAAAGGAAAAAAAAGGAAATAAAAGTTACCAATAGTGTAGAAAATATACATGTAAGGTTCTGGTTAGGAACTTCACTTCGTTAAGTTTTTCTTTTCAGGAAATAGGCCTGAGGGCTTTAAGGAAGAGGATCAACCAAATCATGAGTATCCTGGGGCAGCACTTTCCAGCTTGAGAGAGCCAATCATTTCATTTTTTAGGTCGTTGGTAATCAGCAAAACAAATCTCATTTTTTAAAATTTTCTAGACTTAATTGATAAAGGAAATATTATTACTGAGGATTAATTTTTAAACTATATTTTTTTTATCTTCCACAAATCCCCTGGAGAGAAGTATTAGATTATTACTCATCAGTCTACCCCTGCAAAATATACCCAGGAATAATTACGCATCATTTTTTTAGGTTAACATTCATCTGTCTATTGACTCTTTTTCACTTTATGTACATTTAAGGTAGACTGCTAGTAGGTGGCTAGTGGTCCTTTTGTTATGATATTAGTGACTCCATATACATGGTTAATAGAGGGGGAAAAAAACCAAACAAGAACACCAACAGAATGAAAAAAACAAACAAACAAAACACCTCACTTTCCTGAACAAGTAAGGGCAAATTGTCCAAATGTGACCCATAGGTAAATCAGATATGCGATTGAGTCATCTATATAATGAAGAGAGTGGATTTAATTTCTAAAGTTCCAATCATCTTTAAATTTCTGTTGCTCAACTATGCAATGGGAGTTCAGTCTCCTTTTCATTTCTCATTTACTTTGTGGCAAAAGTTCAGATGGGGGAGGAGCATTGTCCCAAGACACAAAATCTCATAACAAAAGGTCAGGATCATGGGCAAATGACATGAGAAAGGAGAATTGCCATAGTTCAGATTTGTAGAACATTCAATACTTACAAAGTTTCTTGCTAATGATGACCCTATAGGACAAGCTTTGTTAAGTACTGCTATCACCATTGAATAGATGAGGAAAGTAAAAATCATAGAGTGTATAACTTGCCTGTAGTCACATTCCAAAATGAGCAATGGAAAGTAAAGTTGAATTCAGGTTTTCTGATTGTTTAGTTGTGTGTGTTTTTTTCTTCTCCTATTACACTGTGATTTCACCATATTAACAAACATACACTCATGTTAATTTGGTTAAACAACTTTTTTCCTCTTTTTAAAGGAAACACATTAATTATTAAAGAAATATTTTATTCTTTTTATCAGTTACTTACTCATGCCTACAGGAAGTTTAATTCATAAGTGAGTAATAGTGGAAAGCAAGAAAATTATTATATTATATGATAAGTTTAATTGATGCAAAATCAAATTAGGTTAAGGGGATTTTGCAAAAATATATGGATTTGGGGGGAACATTTACAAATCTCCAAGTTTCTTTGAACTATAAGTATTTAAGGAGAAAAAAAATCTCATGAATTAAATATTTAATTACCAGACATATATACAATTTTGTTCATGTCTCTGTTCTTTAGGAAAGAATGCACGTATTTTTGAAATTTATCGTTTTAATAGAACACAAACATAAATGGGTATAAACACACACACATACATATGTATATATATGTAAATACATATCAGAAAAATGGAAAGACTTGAAGACCATAGTATTAGAATTTATACTGTAAGTCAAAGAACTTGTTGTTAATAAGTAAATTCTAAAATAAGAACAACCCTCAGTAAAATTCATCAGCCATTTCTTTGAGGAAATTATATATCTAATTTTAACAGCTGGAATATCATTATCCACAGTTCATATTCCTGCTATAACACTTATTGTTGAGTCAATTACTAAAGTCAATGGTTATTTCCTTGTAGTAGCCTATTGTATTTTTAACTTAATTTAGACATTTTAAGGAATAATCTTTTTCTACTCTATTTTCATTCATACAGTAAAATTGTGATTCAAAACATTATCATTTCAATACCACTCAAAAAAGTTTATAAATCTTTCAATAAACATTTTCCTAAGTAATGGTAGAAGCAAAGCTACATATAGTTTGGAGTTAGAAGGGTCTACACTCACATTCTGTTGCAGAAATCTGCCCTAGTCAAGTCATTTAACCTTTCCCAGTCTCACCTATAAATTGAGTCTGGTAATAACACCTAGATCAAGTTATTATGAAGGTTAGGTTGGTCAGTTGCTTTCCTTCATGCCTTAAGAGGACCAAAATTGACATCAGTATATTAGAGTCAAGTTACTGTGTGTGAAACTGTGGCTGATCAGATCAATAAAGGTTCAGAATATTCTACCACAGGTTAGACCAAATGGTTCATGTGAACATTGGGGATGTATTCTCCAAATTTGCACATCTCATATTACTTTTGAGCTACTTCAATTTTGCTTTGCTCATAGAGCACAGCACCTTCTCTGATGAAGACACTCCATGCTTGTGGTCCAGTGCCAGTATCTCCCATGTCACACAATACATTCCAAAGTTCTTAAGAGAGACCTTGAGAGTGTCCTTTTATTACTTCTTCTGACAACCATGTAAATGCTTACCCTGTGTAACTCCACCACAAAATAGTATTTTTGGCAAGTATATGTTTTTAATTTGAATGATTTGGCCAGCCCGTGTGAGTTGCACTCTCTGAAGTAGAGTTTGAATGCTTGGCACTTTTGTTTGAGAAAGGCCCTCAGTGTCTGGTATCTTATCCTGTCCGGTGATCTTCAGAATCTTCCTGAGACAATTACAATGGAAGTCATTCAGTTTCCTTGTATGGTGCTGACTATTAGACTGTCCAGAAATTACAGGCAAGCAGCAATGAGATCAGCACAATGATCTGTAGACCATCAGTTTGGTGGTCAGTCTAATACCTCTTCTCTCTCACATTTTCCTTTCCAGTCTCACAAACACTAACCTAGCTCTGTCAATGTATGCATCAACCTCATTATCCATGTGAACATACCTAGAAAGTTCACTACATCACCTATTCAGGGCTGGTGGAGCCACATTGATTAGTGATAAGGATGTGATACAAGGGAGATGTGCTGAATACTTCTACAGTCTTCTCAACAGATTGTCATCAATCAATGCTGAAACCACTGACCATTTACCTCAAGCTGAAGTCAATCCCTCCCTAAATGAAGTTCCAACTGAAGTAGAGGTTTTGAATGCCATTAGGCTCCTTTCATGTGGCAAAGCATCTGATGCTGATTCTATTGTAGCTGAAATTTACAAGGTATGTGTGTGTGTGGTGTGGTGTGGTGTGGTGTGGTGGTGGGGGGGGATCCACTGATCATACAAAAGCTGACTGGAATTTTCCAGGTTATATGGCAAGAGGAGGTTATCCACCAGATGCCTCCATTATCAATGTTCTAAGATGCCTCCATTATCCATCTGTATAAGGGTAAAGGAAATAGATTGTCCTGTGACAGTTATGGGGGTGAGGATGGGATCTGTCTTATTTATTGATGGCAAGATTCTTGCCAGAGTCCTCCTTAATAGCCTTTACCTGGAAGATGGTCACCTATCAACGAACCAGAGTGGCTTAAGAAATGACTGAGGTTTATGACCAAAGAAGAGTTGGAAAGCATTATAAAATGAAAAATAGATAATCTTGATTACAACAAATTGAAGTTTCTGTACAAACAAAGCCAATGTAACCAAGATTAAGAGGGAAGTGGGAAATTGGGACAGAATATTTACAACCAGTGTCTGTTTTTTTT
>JAQQSW010014979.1:0-11991 GCA_028646575.1 Pseudocheirus occidentalis | reverse complement strand
CCTCTTTTCCCTTCTCTTGGTGGTATTCATTTCCTTTACCTTCAAGATACCCAGTATCTTCATGTTCTCCACCTCTACCACCAACGCCAACACCAACACCCAAGGGAGGGAGGGAGGAAGGAAGGGAAGGAGGGAGGGAGGGAGGGAGGGAGTTGCATTGCCTAACTGGAACTGGCCAGTTGTGTCCCCAGTGGAACAGCAACTACTACTCACAGTTTGTTGTTTGTCCTTCATTCTTGAAGAGGACCATAACATCAGGAAGTTGTGATGCCATGACTTGCAAGTGAATTGGATTTAAGTGAGGGAGGGCACTGCAAAGCTTCACTCCTCCAGAGTGCTTCAGGAATAGCTTGTGCTACAATATCATCAGGTTCCTTCTAAGATTCCATGATTCGAAATTACAAGATCATACTTTTTTCTTCAATTATAAGTCAAATTTCTTCAAAGCAAAGTTCAATATTTATTTCTTAATACCAATAATATAGTAATAATATTGTAGTGCTCTAAACAGCAGTTATAAGATCTGGTACAGGGCTCGAAACTCAATAGTATGAATAGTTCATGATTATAATGTGCTAGATAAGGCAGGACACTGTAATGGAAGGAGACAGGACTTGGAGAAAGGAAAAGAGGTTTGAATGCCATCTCTGACACTTAACTGTGTGACAGTGGGTGATGGCCATTACTTCTCAGGGTCCCCAGGAAGCTTTGAGTTACAGACCAGTTACCAGTCTGCAGTGATAAGCAGGTTTTCTACAATGGAAGCTCTCTACATTGAAGAAATAGTTGTAGAAGGCTCCCTGGTTTGGAAACTCCCTTCACTGGTACAAATTAGCTACTCAGCTATAATTTAGAGAATTAGAAAATTGTTTAGAGCACTGAGTCATCGGGTGATTTGCCGACAGCCACATAATTAATATCTATTAGAAGCAGAATTTGAATCTAGGTCTTCCTGACTTCAAGGACAGCCCTACGGCCACTTTTTATCTTGTTGCTTACATATATTACATCTATCACTGTAGATGGTAGGGTTGCTATGAGAAGAACGTGCTGTATGTTGCTCATATACAGAGAGACCTATAGATAGACAACATTATTATTATATAGCCACAGACAGCTTTACAATTTAGAAATCACTTTCCTCACAACAGACCTTATGTAATGGGAAGTAGGGGAGGTGATCAGGAAATTCTAAATCTACTTAATGAGATTACACAGAATGGCTATTTATTAGAAGATAGGTACTTCCTATGGAGCTAGAAATGTATATCAGTCCCTTGTTTTGGTGACACAGCCATGTAACCTCTATTTGCCTTAATCTAGTGGAGAAGGAAATGGTATTATCTTTGCCAAGAAAGCCTCATGGACAGTATTGGTGTGCTATGGTCCATGGACTCAGGAAGAGGCAGACACAACTGAACAATAACACAGAATGTATAAAATATTTGGGAGTCTACTTACCATGACACATATAGGAACTGTATGAATATGACTACAAAACACTGTGTACAAAAATAAAGACCTAAGTAACTGGAGAAATAATTTTCTCATATATGCCACTATTTTAATAAAAATTACAATACTGCCTAAATTAATTTATTTATTCAGTACCATACCCATTAAATTATTTTTAAAATACTTTATAGGATTAGAAAAATAGTAATAAAATTAATCTGAAAGAACAAAAAGTCAAGAATCTCAAGGAAAAAAATAGAAATAAAAGGAGCCTGACAGAACAAATGTCAACATATATAACAAAATAGTAATCACCAAAATAACTTAGTACTGGTTAAAAAATAGAAAAGTCTTTCAGTGTAACAGATTAGGTATACAACATTATGAAGCAAATAAACCTAGTAGCTTAGCAACCAAGTAACCCAAAGACCCCAGCTACTATAATAATGATACTATTTAGCCAAAAAATTTGGGAAAACTTGACAGCAATCTGGCAGAAATTAGGTTTGACTAACACTTCACACCATATATCAAATAAATTCCAAATGAATTAGATTTTTTCAAAAGGTCACATCATAAACAAATTAGAGGAGCAATGAAAAAAATAACCTTTCAGATGTATGGACAGGGCAATAGTTTCCAGCCAAATAAGGCATAGAGAGGATTATATAAGAGAACATTCTAGAATTTTGATTGCATAAATTTAAAAAGGTTTTGCATGAACAAATCTAATACATCCAAGATTAGAAGGGAAACAGTTAACAGGGGGACAAAGAGGAACATTGCAGCAAATTTCCATAATAAGATTCTTATTTTCAAGATATATAAGAAGTAGATTTAAATTCCTAAGAATAATAGACAGTCCCCAATTGATAACTGATTAAAAGATACAAAGATACACTTCTCAAGACAAGAAATCCAAGTTCTCAACCACCACAATAAAATGTTCCAAATCATTAATAATTAGAGAAATGCAAATTAAAGCAACTCAGTTTTCTGATTCACACCAATTAGATTGGCAAAAATGAGAAAAGAGGAAAATAATAAATGTTGCAGAGCATGCAGGAAAATAGCTACACTAGTGTACCCATTGGTGGAGCTTTGAATTGGTCTAGCCATTCTGAAAAACATTTTGGAATTATACTTGAGTGCCTAAATTGTGCATACCCTTTACTAGTGATACCATTGTGAGACTTATACCCCCAGATTAAAGAAAGAGGAAAAGATCCCATATGTACAAAAATAGTTGTAGTACTTCTTTTGGTAGTGGAAAAGAACTTGAAATTAGAGGAGTGCCCATCAATCATAAAGTGGTAAAAACAAATATAACTTATAAATGTAATAAAATACTATTGTGCTATAGAAATTAAGAAATAGTTTCAGAGAAATTTGGAAAGATTTTTTGTTAACTAGTACAGAGTGAAGTGAGAGGGACCAGCAGAACAATGTATACTATAACATAAATATTTTTTAAATTTTGAAATATTTAAGATCTCTGATCAACATAATGATCAACTATGATTCCAGAGGACCAATACTGAAGAATGTTGCCCATATCATGACTGAGTAGTAATGGACTAATACATCTATAACCAATATGGGAATTTGTTTTCCTTGATGATGCATATTTGTTACAAGGGTTTTATATTTTAAGTGGGTGAGGGGATAAAGAAAAATGCTTAATAACTGAAAAAAATTGAAGAAATATCTACTCAATTGCTTCACAAAGGGTCTTTACCTAAATGTAGAAAAATAATGAATACAATGAACTATTTGAAAGTTTTCTTTCCTAAACGTGTTCTTGGGTGTCTTTAAGAGTTTTTTCTGAATCTTATGGCTCTTTCTCTCCTGAAGGAAAGAAAAAATTGGTCCATGTATCATCTCCATATTGAACATGTTGGCTAAAAAGGATCTTGTTGTCTACTTTGGGAGAAATCCTTGGCATGATCTATATCTAATCTTTATTTTTAGAAACTTCCTTGGTATTTTACTCTGGGATGGTGGCAGAGCCAGACAAAATATCTTTCTCCCCGGGGAGGGGAGGTAAAGCCTTCTAAATAGACCTGGGTCTGTGTAGCCCCAAGTACCTCAAGTACCTTAAGGAGTTGGAGGAAGACTGGGCTATGGAATTGCATAGAAGGTAGGTAGTAGACATATTATTTTCACTTTATAGATGAGGTTCAATGAGGCTAGATGACTTACCCAGGATTACACAGAATTAATAACATTAACTCTACAGGCAGAATATATCACCTTAGTTCTTAGCTCTACAAGGGCATTTTCCATTAACCCTTATACATGTATAAGAGAGGTAGACTTGGGGTGGCTAGGTAGCACAGTGAATAGAGCACCAGCCCTAGAGTCAGGAGGACTTGAGTTCAAATCCGGTCTCAGACACTTAACACAAAACTAGCTGTGTGACCTTGGACAAATTGCTTAACCCCAGTTGCCCTCAAAAATAAAAGAAAGAAAGAAAAAGAAAAAAAAGGTAGACTTGATGATCTCCAAAGAGCCTCTCAGTTCTAAATCTTATGAGCCTATGAAATAACCCAGATGGTTCATTTTTAACATTTACTGTCTACCCATTAAAACTCTGGCTTGAAAAGAGGAAATTATTCTATTTAAGGGATTTCAAATGTGGAAATCTAAAAGTAACTTCTGTCTTTCCCAATTAGGATTAACAGTCAGTCTTCAATCACTGTGAGGTCTTAGTTAAAGAGTCTGAGAGTCACTTAAATCTAGTAACAAGTTTCATCTTAATGCACAGAGTAAATTGCAGAAATTCCATAATCACTTGCTTGTTGTTCTTGTATGACAGGTTTTAATTAGGATTCTAATCAAATTTACATTGCTTCTTAACACTAATATGACCTCCTTTGCCCAAAAGATAACCATGTGATAATAAGAATTCAGCCAACTGGGAGGAGTTATGATCCTAAGTGTTCCTTAATCGACCACATTTGCAAAATATATTTCAACTTTATATATTATTTATGAATTAAGTTTAATTAGTATAACAATAAAGTAGTGCTTGAAAAGAATTTGGCATAAATTTGACTTGTGAGATTATTTACTACATCCTCTCTAGTCATATTGCAATCTTTTTATTCAAGAAAAATACTTAATGTTTTACTATAAAGTGCTATTGTGCTCAGACAGATTTTCTTTTTGCTTTACCCTAATGCATAGTAGCTTTCAGGAATAGTGTTTTCCTTTTCTTTTCCTTTCTTTGGGTTTTTTTTTGGCTTTTTATTGGTTTGCTTATTATTGTCATTGTCAATGAAAATTCTCCCCAGGACAAAGTCAGTCAAGTCATCTATCCATGAGAATTTTTTTTGCCAGTGATGTCAATATTTCTTGATTATTAAGGGACGTTTTTGAAGGATTGATTAATATGAGCAGGGACAAGCTTAATCTATACCTGAGCCCCAGAGGAGAGAATTTTTTTCCTCTGGTTCTGCTCCTATCCCAGAGAAAAATTCCAAGTAAATCACTAAAACAAAGATGATATAGGTACAAAGAAAGTGGATAACAGTAGGATTCCCTCATGATAAAACTATTCAATGTATGGTATGGTGTATAGATTAGTTTTTTAAACCACCACTACAGAAAATGCATGAGGCTCAAAAACCTTGGACTCTTAGTGGAACCAATAAGAACAATCAAGGGAATGAGTCTACAATGTTTAATTTTAATGAAATTTATCCTGACTTGTAACAAAAAAAATGATAGATAAAAGATGGACACCTTGAGTATTACTCTGGTGCTCAAAGAACATGAAAATATCTGTAGGAAGCCTTCCAGTGACCTGAATGTCTCCTCTGGGAAGCTATTTCTGGGAGAACTCAGAAAGACTCATACAAGATGAGAAGATATGGCTGTTTTGTAATCTCTTCTGTTGGAGGTAGATCAAGAATCAATGAAACAAGATTCATTAATGTATCAATATACTAGAGTGAATTATCTAAAAGAAGAGCCATTTCCCCAAAGTATTAACTTCATGATACTTAGCACAATACACCAAACTTAAGTTAAGAGTGCACACAAATATAAAAAATGTAAAATAACAATTGTGATAATATCAATGTGTATTTGATCAATCCATAGAGTAAGTCTATCATTCTCACTACTTAGGTATGTAAAGCCAAGCACAAGCAGCTTTCCAGAGTACTACTGCTGTGAACATCCTCAAGGTTCTGATTATATGGTATAGCAAACTCTCTATTTATTCAGAAGTAAATTAAGGAAAAATATTCACAGAAATCAAAGTATAGCATTCATAATGTTATGACATAACAACTTATTACTTAAATGGCCACATAGTTTTCACCAAAGTGGCCACATGGTCTTAACCAAAGTACAATCATTTAGTAACTTAATCATTTAGTAAGCCCTTAATTCAATCATCCTTAAGGAGCAAGCCTCTTTAAGGGATACAGAGTACAAAGGTCAAAGTTCTCCACCTCTAGGTCACAGTAAATCATGACCTTCTCAGTCAGCATTAGGTACCCAAGAAAAGGTCTTTTCAATCTTGATTCAAGGCTGGCTCTCAGATTCTATGGTCCCAGATCCTGTCTGACTCTATCCAGTTGTCACCTGGATTCAAAGGCAGACAGCTCTCAGCTTCTTGTCCAGCTCCTTGTCCATTTCCTTGTCCAGCTCCCATTCAATAATGAAGCTCACAATGTCCAGTCCACCTCACATCCTTCAAAGTTCCTGTTTCTTGGAAGACAAAGCTTAACTGAGCCAAAACAACACTAATACACATTGCCAGCACCATCATCAATTCACTATCTGCCTGTGAAATCAACACAGACCCACCAACAAGGTCCAAGAGGTCAGTACAAATCATCAGCAAAGTCCCAGGACTTCCAAAACCCTGCTATAGGACTTCTGTAAACAGACAACCAGAAAATCCTCTTTCAGAGCTTCCAGTAAAGTCCCAGGGCTTCTGTAGAAAGTATCACAAACAAACATCAGCACAGACAGAACAAACGCAGAGTGCTGGCATACCACAAGTTTTCTCCTCTACCACAAGAGCTCCCTTCTCAGTTCTCTTCTCATTTCTTCTCAATTCTGCCAGCACAAGTTCTGTTCTCAATTCTGCTCTCTCCCACCTGGGACTCTCCTTATATATGGTCATTAGCTCCTCCCTTTCCTGTTGCATCAGCAACAGAAGTTCACAAGTTCTAGGGTTCACAAGTTGTGGGATTCACAAGTTCTGCTTCTTAATAGACTTGATACAAGGCTCAAAAGAAACTTGAACTGAAACAAAGGTGTTAATCCAATAGCTGAAACAAGATGTCAACTACTTCTTTGCTTGCCATTGCGAGGTCCTGCCTTACCACTATCAATTAAACTTTAAGGTTATCAGCACAGCACAGTAGAAAAAGCACTGGATTTGAAGTCAGAGAATCTGGATTCAAACACTGCTTCTGCCATTAACTACCAGCATAGCCTAGAGCAAGTCCCTTTACCTTTCTGAATTTCAGTCTCCTCATCTACAAAAGCAAGGGACTGGACTAGATGACCCCTAGGGTCTCTTCATGCTTTAAATCTCTCATCCTATGATGTGTTTACATACATGTTATCCACTGTTTGCATTTTTTATCTTCACCAAAAGACTGTGAGTTCCTTGAAAGGTGAGAACATAACTAACACTTCTGTAAACCAGGGTTGATTAGGATATGTGGAGAGCTGTCCTCACTGTCTCCCACCAGATCGGAAGGGTACTTTTGGTATGATTAAAGCCCTTGACTAATTTTGTCCAGTAGTGTGTATGTGACTCAACACTGAGGAGGCTGGGTACCTGGCTAATAATGAGAGAGATAATAATCTTATTGGCTGCTGAGCTGAAAGAGTCAATGATTCAATAACCCTGGGGCAGCTAGGTAATGCAGTATATAGAGCACTGGCTCTGGAGTCAGGAAGGCCTGAGTTCAAATCTGGCCTCAGACACTTGACACTTACTAGTATGTGACCTTAGGCAAGTCACTTAGCCCCAATTGCATCCTCCCCCCCCAAAAAAAGTATATGACCTTTCACTTCATGCCTAGCAAACTTGACAAAGGGGACAAAAGATGAGAATAGACAATGATGGAAGGTTTGTGGGAAGATAGGTACGCTAACATATTGCCAGTGGAAATGCAAGTTGTCATGGCCACTTTAGGAAGCAATTCGCAATTATAGAAAAATAGTGACTAAAATATCTATACCCACCAATCCAGAGATTCCACTACTATGTTTATATCTAAAGGAGGTTATGGATAAAAAGAAAATTGTCACATACACAAAAATATTTTAGTAGCACTTTTTGTGAGAGCTAAAAATTGAAAACAAAGTTTCTGTTGGGGCACAGCTAAATAGATTGTGGTACGTGATTGAATTGGAATATTACTACACTGCAAGGAACAATGTGACGAAATACAGAAAAGCATGAAAATGCTAATATTAATATAATGCAAAATAAAGTAAGTGGAAGCAAGTAAATAATACACACAACGACCACAACAATACAAATAGAAAGAACAATCACAAAATGATCCAGTGAATATTGCAACATTACAAAGAAAGAAAAAAAGGGGGGTTGGAAAAAAAAGAAGAGATTACAAGAAGATATCCTTACTCCTTTTGCAGAGATACAACATCCATGGCAGTGGTGCATCGCACATATTTTCAGACATTTTAGATAGGTTGATTAGTTTTGCTGATTTTTAGTCTCTTCTTTCTCTTTTTTCTACTGTTTTCTTTAAAAAAAATATTTGTTAGAGGGCGGCTAGGTGGCATGGTGAATAAAGAACTGGCCCTGGAGTCAGGAGGACCCGAGTTGAAATCCAGCCTCAGACACTCAACACAAAAAAACTAGCCATGCGACCTCACTTAACCCCAAATACCCTACCTTCCCCCCTTCAAAAAGCAAAAAAAATTTAATTTAATTAAAAAAAATTTTTAAGTAAAATATTTATTAGATAAGGTAGTCTTCTGAGAGGGGAGGGGGCAGGGATAGTAGGGGAAATTCTGGTAATATAAAAAAACAAAAATATCAATAAACTTTTCTAAAATAGCAATAAAGGAAAATTTAAGCATAAATGAACTGCTTTCTGCTGCTTTCTACTCTTTCCAGTTGTGTAACATCTCAAGACTGTTTGAAGGCATTTTATATGATGGGTGAGGAAACAGTAGCCCACTCTATCTGCCACTGTACCCACCAAGTTTGAGGCTGCCTCTTCTGTGTTTGTTTAGTTATGATCTTGGATGAATGAGTATCAACCCCAAGGTGGAAATGTCTAGGATTAAAGGCCACCTTGTGGGTTCAAGAGGGTTGGAGGTCTTAGGTACTTTGACTAGAGCTTACTGGGGGTCAGAAAAAAGTCCCTGGCAGGGAGATAATGCAAAATCAAGGCAAAATGTAAAATATCTCCTCAAAACTATCACAAAATATCATCTTTGGATGAAGTTTGATTAACAACCTACTGGTAAAATATAATAGAGGTTATTATTGCTACTTTTGAAGAGTTTCTGTCAAATAAATGTGTATGAGTCCTCTATGTTTGGCGTTTCATTTGGATGTTAGAAATAAATACTTGTCTCATAACTGATTCATAATATATATTGAGTACCTTTTAACTCTCCCGTTTGAAGAGATCCTAGACATATACTCAGACTGAAGCTTTAAGTAAATCATTTCCAGGATACCTGGGTGAGGGTTTAAGAGGCTGAAAACTGTAGGAAATGGAGTCTAACCTCTCTCATTAGAGGATAAGCTGCCCAATGAATGAATCTAGTCTCAACTCATTCCTGTGCATGAAGCCAGTAAAGAGGGAGAAGATTCTCACAGCTGTCTTAGACCCAACCACAGTTGTTATTTTTTTCTTTAAACTTCTCTTATATATTTCGTAATTCTCTTACACAATACAAATGCTGAGAATCTAGCCCAGAAAGATAACTGAGCATAGCAAAAGGGTACTAGACTAGGATTCAGAAGACCTGATTTCCAAATCCAGCTCTGTCACTTATTAAGTAACCACATATAATTCACTTGATCTCAATTTCTTCATCTATTAAAAAAGGAATGATAATATCTGTTTTAACTACCTGCAGGACTGTTTTGAATAAAAAATAATTGGTCACATGTACATAGTAATATTGTATATAATAATTACTATCATTAACACTTTGGAGCACATTATACGTTACCAATAAATATTTGCTGAGTTTAATTTAATTTAATTCGAATTTGGGGAATTTAATAGGTTTAACATTGGATTTAAGCTCCATTTGGGCCCAGGTGGTTAATTCAAACAACAAACAAAATGAAAGCATGCTGTCCCTCTCCAGTTTTTGTCCTTGGATTCTAAAAGCCCATCTATCTTCATTAATCAATAAAGACACAAATTGCTGTAACTGGTTGAGGGGGTTGGTTTTCAGCCCAAACCACAACTGAAAATGGGGAACAGAAAAAGCCTCTTGTCACCAAACTGTTATTGAAAAACTTGCACAAAGCCAACATTAGTTTCAGTCTGCTTAAAACAAAGAAGACGGCTTCATGTGTAGGCTAAAAGATGGCTCCTTTCAACCACAAAGATCTAGTTATGTGTTCTAGCATTCACCCCTGAACTAGCTAGGCTAACAGTTTAGAATATATGTGTATATATCCTCACTGACTCCACTCCAGCTGAGTGGAAGCTACAGCTCTTGTAACTGTTCAAGTGACCCAAATTCATTGAATCAAATAAAAGATGCATGATCGTATCCTCATCATCCTCAGAAATAACAGGGATCAAGGACAAACCTCTAACCTAGCTGGGTCAGAATCATCCTCTAATCATTGGTGCTAGAGATTCTGACTCAAACCATGTGAACAAAACCTTAAATCTGCCCCATACTCCAGACTAACAAATCAAACATTTAACAAGGGTTGTTAAATGGATTTATTTATGATATTGCTGCAAAATACTTAAGATATGTTTTATAGAAATAGTCTAATAAAATGTTTGCTCGAATGCAATTTCAGTACTTACTTTCTGTGTTACCTTGGCAAATCACTTAACCTCTAATATTTAAGATATTAGTAAAGCACCTGGCACATAGTAAGTACTATATAAATGTTTATTCCCCTTTTCCTTACTCTAAAATATATTTTATACCTGCCCCTTTTTCCGCACTCACAAGCTCACCACCTTCACTGAGATTCTTGATACCTCCCCCCTAAAAATTGAAATAGTTTCCTAATTGATTTCCCTGATCACAGTATTTTGCCTTTCCAATCCATCTAGGGTTTCCAAAATAGATTTTTTTAAAACATAGTCCCTGCTATGACATTCTTCTATTCAAAAATCATCAGTGAGTTCCTATTGATCCTAAAATAAAAGTTTTCAACCTGACACTTAAAGTCATTCCATGATATGTCTCCCTTTCTAGTTGCTTCCTATTACTCTTCTTCACCCACTATCCATTCTAGTGACACTGGTCTAGCTGTTGCTGACATTCCTTCTCCCTTCTTCATGATTTCACACAGGCCATCTCCCATGTCTGTAATGCTCTCTCACCCCACCTCCATCTCTGTAGACCCCATAGCTTCCTTCAAACTATAGCTCAGGTGCTACTTTATAATGAGCTATTTTCTATCCCCAAAGTTATAAGTGGTCTATATCCTACCACCTTGAAATTCATTTAAATTATTTTGATACATAGCCAATGTGTTTGTTCTTTTTGCTTAACTATATTTTATTTGTTACAGAAGGGCTCAGGGAGAAGAAGAGGAGCTTGGTAGCAATAATGATGTAAAATGAAGAAGAAAAAAGTATCAATGAAACATTGAGAATACAAAGTAGAAACAAGTTCAAAAGGGGACTTGGAAAGCAAAGAAGTGCTATTACTACTGCATTAAATTTAATAAATACTTCTATTAAAAGTCACTTAAAAGAAATTCAATTTCATGTGCAATACTCTTTCTATTCTTTGCATATGGAAATATTTGTGGGTTTTGAGATTTACTAAGTTCATAGGAAAATTTTTAAATTATTTTGCATTACTTTATATACATATAGTATTTGATTATCTGTATATAAGTAAATGTTTTCTTAGATATTTACTTCTCTGTAAAAAAAAAATCTATGTAGTTCCTTATATATGTATTATCATCATCAACACCATTACTACCAACAACAACCACCAAAAAAGATACAAGCTCCTTAAATACAGGGATGATTCATTTTTGTCATTGTATTCTGAATATCTAATATGGTGCCCTGAACATCATAGATTCTTTTTTTATTTTTTTATTTATTTATTTTCAATTAATAATTTTTTAATTTGTTTTCTTGTTTACATCATTCATTTTCATGAGATTTTTGGATTACAAATTTTCTCCCCATCTTTCCCCTGCTGCAACCCTAAAACAGCAATCCCACTGTAAAGCCCCTCCCCCGATCTGCTCTCTTACTTTCTGGTAGGGTAGGGAGGGTCTCCTGCCCCAGTCCCTGTATATCTTAATTCCTAATTGCTAGTATTGCAGAGCTTTAAATTCTAGATTCT
>JAQQSW010014978.1:0-11991 GCA_028646575.1 Pseudocheirus occidentalis | reverse complement strand
TAGTGAGTTCTTATCCCAAAAACTGGGGTCTTTGGGTTTATCAAACAGTATATTACTATAATAGTTAACTACTGAGTCTTTTGTACCCAATCAATTCCATTGATCCACTTCTCTATTCCTCAGCCAGTACCAGGCAGTTTTGAGGACTGCTGCTTTATAATAGAGATTAAAATCTGGTACGGCTAGGCCACCTTCCCTAGCATTTCTTTTCATTGGTTGCCTTGATATTATGGACCTTTTGTTCTTCCAAATGAATTTTGTCACTTTTTTTTTCGAGCTCTGTAAGGTAATTTTTTGGTAGAATGATTGGTATAGCATTAAATATGTGATTTAATTTAGGTAAAATTTTTTATATTAGCTCTACCCAGCCATGAGCAATTGATGTTTTTTTCCAATTAGTTAGAACTGATTTTATTTGTGTGAAAAATATTTTGTAGTTGTGTTCATATAGGTACTGGGAAAGGAACTTCTTAATAGGATAGGCTATAAATACAATAAGATAAGAGAATGTCAAGGTGTCAATTGAAATTATAGATCCAGGATGTCTGTATTTCTTTTATTATTAACATGACATAAGAAAAGTCCCATTATTCAAGATAGTGTCTGGTTCAAAGCTCTTTGTCCTTGGTAGTCATAATCAGAACAATGCTCCTGGTCAGCTTCATCTGGCCTTGTACAAGAATGGGCATTTGGGGTTCCCTAAGAGAGCAAAGCAAAGCATGTCTGTTATGTCAGAGCATGCAAAGCATTATGGTAGGTTAAGCTCAGAGTGGGCCAAAATGTCTTTTTCCTGTATGGCCAATCCATGTTTTAGGTCTTTCTCAGGTGACAGAAGCTCAAAACGGTTCACATGGGTTTCCGTTTGAGTCATTTGTGACTGTGCATGATCAGGATAAACAGATAAATATGAAGCCAAGGAGATGGATCCTACATCTGACACAAATGGGTCATGAGCTTCTACACAAGTCACCAATTCTCTTAGGACTACACCTTACAGGGTACATTTTGTTCTGCACTGGAAAGGAGGAATCTCATCATTGGGAATTCCCTTTATCAAAGAAATCATAGGACCCATCTAAAAATATATTGTCTGGTCTCCATCTTTTGTGGTATTTATAATACACTGAACCTGAGTTCAAATTCATCCTCAGATACTAGCTGTCATAGACAAATCACTTTTTAAAAAAAGTTTTATTTCCAAATTCTCCTCATTCTTCCATTCCATCTCCCACCCACTGAGAAGGCAAGAAATGTGATACTCATTATACATACAAAGACATGCAAAACAAATTATGACATTAGCTATGTGGTTTTTTTAATCAAGAAAAATAAAGAAAGTGAAAAAAATGTGATTCATTCTACACTCATAATGCATCAGTTGTTGCTCTGGAAATGAATGGCAATTTCTTTGGAATTACCAAGACGAATCACTTGACCTCTGCCTCTGTTCCTCATCTAAAAAATGGGAATAATAATAGTACCTATCCTTCAGGGTTGCTGTGAAGATAAAAATGATCTTTGATTTAAAGCACAAATGTAAATAACAGTCATTATTAACATTATTACTGTTGTTGCTGTCATTTTCCTTGTCATTGTCACCATTGTCTAACTCTAGAGGGCTGGGGAAGGGCCCACTTCTCTCCAAATCACCTTCTCCAGAGTCTGATCTCCAGAGTTGAAATCCCAAGATTAATGATTCATCTTCTTTGTCCTGAAGTTATTTATTAAAATGTTAATTTAAAATGTTAATGTTAAGGTCTGAAGTCTTCCTAAGTTCGAATTCAGCCTCAGACTGATGCTGCATGATCCTGTACAAGTCACTTAATCTTATTTGCCTCAGTTTCTTCCTCTGGAAAATTAGTTGGAGAAGGAAATAACAAATCATTCCAGGATCTTTCCCAAGAAAACCCCAAATGAGGTCACAAGAGTCAGATGTAACTGAAACAACTGAGTAAAACCAAAAAAAGTGCTGTAAACCTAATTTAAAAAAAAATCAATTAAAAAATTTTAAAACCTGTGAGAACAACTTTTATACACCCACCAAAGTGCCTACTCAAAACATTTTACCATCTTCAGATCCTTCCCCAAAGCTCCAAATCCCTCCTCCATTGCCCCTTAAAGTCAAATTAAAGCATCTAAGAGGTAGAAGGGACCCCCAGCTTCCATCTACTCCAAAAGGAATCTCCCACTCAATATGGGACAAGTAATCACACCTCATCATCAGAGGCTGGGGACAAAGAGAAGGAAACTGGGAGGGAGTGGAAGGGAAAAGAGTGGAAGAAAGTTGGGATTTGACCCAGAGAATTGATTAGTGGCAGCTGATGGTGCGGTGGACAGAGTGCCAGGTTTAGAGAATCAAGAAAACCCCAGTTCAAATATGGTTCCCGGGCAAATCATTTAACCTCTGGGAGGTTTCGGGGAGCCCTTTCTGCTTTGCGCCTAAAGCTTTTCCTTACCTGAAGCCTACTCAGAAATTTCTATCAATTGTCTCAAGCTACTAGTCCCTTCATCACCTGTTGTTGTTCAGTCACGTCTGACTCTTCATGACCCCATTTGGGGTTTTCTTGGCAGAAATACTGGAGTGGTTTTGCCGTTTCCTTCTCCAACTCATTTTACATATGAGGAAACTGAGGCAAACAGGGGTAAGTGACTTGCCCCGGGTCACACATCTAGTAAGTGTCAGGTCAGATTTGCACTCTGGTTTTCTGCTTCCATTTCAGGTGCTTTATACACCGCAGCACCTCACAACCCTTTAAACAGACAGTTATCATGCTCCTCACCCCTGACCTCCCAGTGTTGTCTTCTCCAGGACAGAAGAACATGCCCAGTTAGAGAGGGTAAGACAAAAAGTATTTCTATTATATGTGTGTGTGTATATGTGTGTGTGTGTGTGTATTATATAAATATAACATTTATATTATGTTATATATGCATATTATATGCCAGGCTCTTTTAAAATAGTACGTATTATCCCATTTGATCCTCTCAGCAACCTGCTAGGTAGGTACTATTGTTAGCCTCATTTTACAGTTGTGGAAACTGAGGCAAGCAGAGGTTAAATGATTTGCCCGGGTTCACACAGCTAATAAAAATCTGAAACCATATTTGAACTGGGGTTTTCTTGATTCTCTAAACCTGGCACTCTGTCCACCGCACCATCAGCTGCCACTAATCAATTCTCTGGGTCAAATCCCAACTTTCTTCCACTCTTTTCCCTTCCACTCCCTCCCAGTTTCCTTCTCTTTGTTCCCAGCCTCTGATGATGAGGTGTTCCTACTGCCCTGGCCCTCCAGCCTTCTCTTCACTTGGACAAAGGCTCTTGTTAAGGTGACAGGGCAATGAGATGAAAAATAAACGACCTGAAAAAAATCATTCTATCTCAGTCTGACAGGCCCATCAAATAGCAACCAGGGGGGATAAAGTGAATAAGCTGAAGGTGGCTGGAACTGACCTTTGCCCCACTCTCACTCCTTCCCAGCTAAATCAATCTGTCCGAAAGATCCAGGCTGAGGAAGGCAAGTGGAGAACTGCCTGCCAGCAGGAGAGGAGAGGATGGCCACCCAAATGCACATTCAGAAAAGGCCCCATTTATGTGCATTCACCAGCATAAATTTAAATTAAGATGTGGATAACTATTGCTGTTCTCAGTTTCTTCACTGACAACCATCTCTCCTCTCTCAGATGCTTCACAATCTCCTTTTCAGCTTGTCTACCTGTCCTTCTCTTCTCCACCATTTTCCAAACCCCTACCTCTCTCTGAATCTTTAAAAAAAAGGATCCTGAATTGTAGGGCCTATCCCCAGGAAAGAGACTTGTCTGTGTTAAAAATTTAAGTGGGGGAGAGCAGAGAAAATACATTGAAAACACATTGAATAATTGAATGAATAATTCAAAAGTAATTTTAAAAATCATTGCAAAATGTAAGTATTTTAAAAATCAAACTTAAGTTAGCCAGGATTACCTTTAGAATGAAGATAAATGTTGAAAACACCAAAATGGGACATGTCACAAGAGGAGTAGATGTCCAGGAGAAGAAGCAAATGACCTGGACCAGGTCAGGGACTGCAGACTAGGACAGGATTGTAGAGGTGTAATGAGAACTTTCAGAGTATAGTATCATGGGAGAAAGTAACCTAGGAACATGTTTTGTTTGCTTGTTTTGAATAATATTTTATTGTTCTCAATGATTGATAAAAATAAATTTTAACATTAATTTAAAAAAAATTTTTAGTTTCAAAATCTCTCCCTTCCCTCCATGCTCCTTGAGATGGTAAGCAATTTGATATGGGTCATACATATGCAATCATGAAAACCATATTTCCACACTAGTCATGTTGAAAAAGAAAACACAGACCAAAAAAACCCACAGTAAAAAGTGAAAAATAATATGCTTTGATCTGCATTCAAACTCCTAGGATCATATGTGGATGAAATGGAATTGAAGTCTCCATGGAGTTTGGGTGCCTAGCCTTTCTGTCTATCTGTCCAAGCCCTCCTTCCCCCACTCCCTTTCCCTTCTCTTTCCTGGTAGCCCTTTCCTTTTGGGAATTCTCAATGCCTAGAGAAGTTTTCATGCTGCAAACTTCCAATGATGCTGCACCAGACTATTGGATATCCTTAGGGGAAGAACTCCCCTATAAAAACCCCAGCCTGAGCCTCCCCATGCATAGAATGTGTAGGACTCAGGAACAGGTCCCATCCAACCTGGGAGAAGCAGGGACAACTTGATATAAAAATACCGTGATTGCTGGGGACACCCTTTGAATAATAATAGTAATAATAAAAACTATTTGTAAAGTGCTTTGAGATCTGCCAAGTACTCTATGTGGATTTTCTCATTTGGCCCTCATGTCCTTCACACTGTGAAGTAGGTGCTGTTATACCCACCCTCACCCCCACCGCCCCTACACACACACACACACACAGACACACACACACACACACACACACATACACACATGCACACACAGGTGCACACACACTCCTTTTACAGATGAGAAAAGTGAGACAGGGAGAGGCTAAGTAATTTTGCTCAGGTTATGCAACTGGTAAACATCTGATAGAAGTTTCGTAGTCAATGAAAAAAGAACATTGGCTTTGGAGTCAGAGGTTGCTATTGTTCAGTCAAGTCTGACTCTGTGACCCTATTGAGGGTTTTCTTGGCAGAGATACTGGGGTTGTTTGGCCATTTCCTTCCCCAGCTCATTTTACAGATGAGGAACTGAGGCGAACAGGGTGAAGTGACTTGCCCAGGATCACATAGCTAGTAAATATCTGAGGTCAAATTTGAACTCAGGTCTTTCTACTTCTAGGCCTAGTGCTCTATCCACTGCACCACTCCACTGCCCACAGAGTCAGAGGTTTAAATCCTGCCTGTGACACTTACCTGTGTGTCCTTGGACAAGTAACTTAACTTTCTTGTCCCTCTGTTTCTTCATGTAGGTGGCCTTTGCAGTCTTTCTAACTCTAGACCTATGATCTTTTAACTTCCTGTCCTTGACTTGGCCCTAGGACCATTCAGCCCAAGGCTCTGGAAATGTCCCAGCTTGTATGTATCCCTTTCCTTCTCCATCCTATTTGGAGGTGTCAGGGACTGGTACACTTGGAGGTGGGGAGGGTACAGGTGGTACCTAGCACCCTTCCCTTGTGGCTCTCAATCTTCCCAGGCTGTGCTCCAAGACTATCTAAAGTCACGTAGTCCTTGTGCATAATAAAGACCCGCAGCTTTTCATAAAATTATTTGCAAGTTCCCTTTATGACTCAGGTCTGGAGTTGGAATTGAGCAGGAACTCAGACGTCATCCAGCCCAACCCTTTCAGTTTATAGATGAGGGAGCTGAGACCTGGAGAGTACAAGAAATATGAAAGAAAAGGAAATATGATAGAAAAGAGCAAGGAACATGATGGATAAGGCCAAATTCAGAGACTTAGAAAGAGTCCCCTCCTGCCTTTCCAGTCTTGATAGACTTTATTCCCCTTTACTTACGGTATGAAAAAGGCTAAGCAGCAAAGCAGATAGAGCACGGGGCTTAGAATCAGGAGGTTAGTGTTACTGGATCATGTCTTAAGTTGTTGTTCAGTTGTTTCAGACTATTCATGATCCCACTTGGGGTTTTCTTGGCAAAGATACTAGAGTGGTCTGCCATTTCCTTCTTACCACTCATTTTACAGATGAGAAAACTGAGGCAAACAAAGTGAAGTGACTTGCCCGGTGTCACATAGCTAGTAAGTGTCTGAGGCTGGATTTGAATACATGAAGATGAGTCTTCTTGATTCCAAGCCCTATCCATTGTGCCACTTAGCCACCCTCATATAGTAAGTAGATAAGGAAAAAATATAATAAGACTGGAAAGGTAGCAAGAAAGGTCAGGGTAAGAAGGGCTTTAAAAGATAGAAGATTTTATATTTGATCCTGGAGGTAACAAGAAGCTCATTGATTATGGGACTGACGTGATTGGCCTACAGTTTGGGGTTGGCAAATGAGACGGACCTACTAGTGGTCTATTGCAATACTGCATGAGGTGATGCTCTAAAATGGTAACTATTTTTATTGCCATAAGAGCAATACCAAGCCAAGTGGTAGATGGCGCATGGGAACCCAAGTCTTTAGATTACAAGTCTGCTGCTCTTTCTGTCATATCATGAGTTTGTTCTGGGTTTTGGGCAGGGTGGAGAGAGGCTGAGTATAATGGAGTCAAAGATAGACATGCAAGGACATTTCAGGGACATTGGGAGGCTGAGGTGGTGCCAAGGAATCTAGAGAAAACAGGGATAGTCAAAAGACATTTGTCTTCCTTGTTATTAAATATTTTATTTGCATAAAGCACACATTTCATTCACCTTTCAGTGAATAGCTTTTCAAAGCTAACCCTTCTAGCTCTGCTCACAGCACCAAGTTCTCTGGCTATTTAAATAGTGTCATGGGGTGAGGACAAGTGAGAAAGAAGGAAAGACCATTACAGGTTCAGTTGGGTTTGGGTCCTATATGGATCACTGTTTGCTGGTCAGGGGATTTTTCCTTAGACCCCTTCAGTCTTAACAGCAGAATCACAGATTTGGAATGTAAAGGGACTTTAAAAAAGTCATTGAGTCCAGTTATTGTTCAAATGGAGAAAATGAGGTCCAGAGGGCCTGTGACTTGTCCAAAGTCAAGCAAATAGAAGAGTTGGAATTTGAATCCAGGTCTTCTGATTCTGAAATCACCTAGCTGGTGCAGCAGATAGAGTGCTGGACCTGGAGAAGGAGGAACATCTGATTTCAAATCCAGCCTCAGATATTTATTAGTTCTGCCATCCTGGGTAAGTCACAGTTTCTTCATCTATAAAATATGGGTAATAATAGCACCTACCTCCCAGGCTTGATATGAGAATCAAATAAATAATATTTGTAAAGCACTTAACACAGTGCTGGGCACAGAATAGGCATGAAATAAAGACTTATTCCTTTCCTTTCTGTACTTCCCAGAATTCCTGTATCACATAAAGTTAATATTTGTAAAGGGCTTAGAGCAGTGCCTGGCACATAGGAGGCATTTAATAAATGCTTGTTTTCTTCCTTCCTCTTGTTTCTAATGATAAAGGGTAAAACATCACCCTCTATAGTGACATTTCATAAATTCTAATCCTTGGCAAGAACTTTACCAGTCTGAAAAACTTATTGTCAAAGACTGTAACTTCTTAAAATAATAACAGCTGATAGCTAACTTTTATATATCACTTATATACTTTCTTTTAAAACTGATTCATCCTCCCTGAATCTTTCTCACAAAAAAACACTGGGTCCTGAAAAAAACAGAGGACCTGAATTCAGATCCTAACTTTGCTATATGGTATTGAACAAGTCAATTCACCTCCCTGGGCCTGAGTTTCCTCCTTTGTAAAATGAGTGGGTTGGACTGGATAGCTTCTAGTTCTATGAGGTATGATCTGATGCTGTTTCCCCCACTTCCTATTTTTCCCTGTGCTCCAAAGAATGATACCAGACTGAGCTTCAGCAGAATGGCAGAGACCTCAGTGGGAGATAATTGAGATATCTCATCAGAACAAGGTATAGTACTAGTTGGGCAAGACTTGTGACATTGGGTCCCTTGAAGGGTTACAACCGAACACTGTGATGAATGAAAAGTTTGAGAGACTCCATTTCTGGGTAATTAATGATTTTGTTAATTATGGCTAGCAAATAATTGATAAAAAGGATGGTCATTTGACTTTCTCTCATAAAACAAAGATCCCTCATGGAGGTCTCTTGATGCTCATATACCTTTGGAAGAGTCAGTGTTCCCACAGGTGGAATTCAACTCTGATTGGTTAACAATTAACAAGAGAATGAACATTATTATGAGAGGTGGGTCTACTCTAATGAAAGCCCAGGGGACGTGGCTTTGATTATATCACTCTTACTCCTCTCTACCAGACCATCTCCATCCTTAGTAACATAGACAAAGGGATCTACCCCCACCCAATTTGTCTGAGTAGAACACAAGGCCTAGATTGAATCTTCTCTGTAAGGTTTTCTAGTAGGGTGGGGTAAGAATTCCACCTAGCTAAAATGGTCTAGATGGGGCAAATTTGGGAGCAAAATCAATAATGTCCTTAAGAGACAGGACCTTGAATGAAGAAATGGAAAGAAAAAAACCATTAATCTCAATTAATAATTGGTCATTAATATAATAATCATTTCTCTCAGTAGGGTCCACAGTATTGACTGGGAGATAAGATAAGGTTCAAAGACTTGTACCCTAGCAGTTTATGCAAATATAAGGGCTAGAATCTCAATGCAAACAAGACAGACTCAAGGACGTAGTAACTGAATCTCAAAGGGACCTGAGAGGAAAGGCAGCATCCAAAGTCAATGGGAGACTCAAAATCAAGATTCCAGAGAAGATAAGCAAGCTGGGAGATTTGCTGGTTCACACTGGGATAGCTGGAACTGAACAAGTCACTGCATGTAGAACCAGCTAGCCAAAGAGAGATCTCAGTTTGTATTGCTCAGTTGGTCTGGGGCAACGATCTTAGTTCTGCCTGTGAGCTGTAGCTAGCCCAGAGAGCTCTCATATCTTCCAAAAGCACTGTTCTCCATGGCAACACCTGAGTCCATGGAAGTGGGGGGGGCGGTCAGATACACTACTGATCTCCAGTGAATTCCCATTTACCCAGAGTGCTTGTGGAATGGGCTATTCTAGGTTAATAGATTTGTTTAGTTAAATGAGAATCTGCTTTCTCAAATGGGGTAACATTCAGAAAACCTCTTCTGAAAGGATAAAGTGCTATACAAATGTATTAGTAGTGTGATGTCGTGGAGGGATTGCCCAATTTTCAAAGATTTGGAACGCATTGAAATACAAGCACCACTAAAACTATGTTGAGCCTAATATAATCATTTTAACATGATTCAGGAGCTTTTCAGAGGCAGCCTGCTGAAAGGAAAGGGAGCTGGAATTAGAGTCAGTGGACCTGAGTTCAAATCTTGGCACAATGATTTCCTACCCATTTGAATTTGGATAAATGATCTAACCTCTATGGCTCTTAGATTTCTCATCTATAAAATGAGAATGTTGGACTAAATCAGGGGTGGGGAACCTGTGGTCTTGAGGACACATGTGGCCCTCTATGTCCTTAAATGCAGCCCTTTGACTGAGGGCAAGTTTCATCTTCCCCAGGAGATGTGTTGGACATCTAGGTAGTATGGTGGATAAAGTGCTGAGCCTAGAGTCAGGAAGACTCAGTGTGACCCTGGGCAAGTCACTTAATCCTCTTTGCCTCAGTTTCCTCATCTCTAAAATGAACTTGATAAGTAAATGGCAAATCACTCCAGTGTCTTTGCCAAGAAAACACTAAATGGGGTCACAAAGAGTCAGACACAACTGAAAAAACAAAAAGCAAGCAAAAACAAGCAATGACGACAAAGGGGCTCTGGACAGTGTTGCCAGTGGCTGACTATTATACTGGGTGCATCCTTAGTATTGATATCATTCAGGATGAGCTTTGGGTCTCTGTTCCTTCACTCCAGAATACAACTGATAATGGTAATATAGTGGGAAGTCACTGGAATTCGAATCAAGTGGACCTGACTTTAAGACCTACCTTGAGTCCTGCGTCCACCTGGCTTAATCACTTTATCAGACCCTCAGTTTCCTTATTTGTAAAATAGAGATAATCATCCTTGCTTTGTTTACTTACAGGGTAGGAGAGGAGAGGAAGTGATCCTCTGGCACTCTGATCCCTTTGGTGAAGGAAACTACCTCTACTAATGCAGCTCAATATCTGTCGGGCACTTTGAAAGCTTTGAGAGGCAGAGCCAAGATGGCAGAATAGAGGCAGGGACTTTCCTGGGCCTTCCCCCTCTCCAAACACCTTTAAATAATGAAGCTAAACACATTCTAGAACAGCAGAATCCACAGAAAGATGGAATGAAACAAGTTTCCAGCCCAAGACAACTTAGCAGGTTGGTAGGAAAGGTCTGTTGCACCAGGCTGAGAGAGGAATGCAGGCCAGTAAAAAGGCCAAGGCAGTGAAGACTGGGTCCCAGCAAAGCAGGAGCAGGCCCAGGGGAGACTGAATCAGTGGCAGCAGTGGTAGTTTCCAGACCTATCAGTGGGTTGGACAATAGGTAGGAAGGAGATCTACAGGGGTCCCTTTTGTGGCATCAAGGGAACAACTCTATTTGCATTGCCTATACTTGGATCAAGGCCACAGTTCTTATGTGTGGAGGAGCCCCAGTGTGAGGAGGAGCCCTAGAACAGCAGGAATGAGGACCCTGGTCACAGTTCCAGGATTGAAAATAGTGCTTGAGGTCACTCATAAACCAGTACACAGTAGAGGAGAATAGTAAACACACCTGTCCCTAGATCATACCACCTTGGAAGAGCCAAAAACTTACATAGGTCCCCAGAATTACCTCTAAAAACAGAAAAAAAAAGACCTGAAGCTCAGGACAGTGCCCCCTCCACTTGGGAAGCAGAGTCCCACTTTAGCAAAGAATTAAAAGTCAAGAAATAGACTGGAAAATTACCAAACAACAGAAAAAAAAAGTCTAACCATAGAAAGTTACTGTGGTGACAAAAAAGATGAAAACACACTCAGAAAAAGACAACAAAATCAAAACTCCAGCATGAAAAGCCTCCAAGAAAAATATGAATTAGTCTCAGATCATGGTTCAAAAAGGATTTTAAAAATCAAATAAGAGAGGTTAAGGAAAAAATTTGAAGAGAAATGAAAGTGATGCAAGAAAATAATGAAAAAAGTCAACAACTTGGTAAAGGAGACACAAAAATATACTAAAGAAAATAACACCTTAAAAAACAAACTAGGCCAAATGGTAAAAGAGGCACAAAAGCCCAATGAAGAGAAGAATACTTTGAAAAGCAGAACTAGACAAATGGAAAAAGATATTTAAAAAAAATTCACTGAAGAGAACTCCTTAAAAAGCTGAATTGACCAAATAGAAAAGGAGATACTCAGAGAAGAATAGAATTCCTTAAAAGTTAGAACTAGGCAAGTGGAAGTTAATGACTTTATGAGAAGTCAAAAAACAAACAAAATAAAAAGAATTAAAAAATAGAAGAAAATGTGCAATATCTCATTGGAAAAACAACTGACCTGGAAAACAGATCCAAGAGAGAGAATTTAAGAATCATTGGACTACCTAAAACTCATGATCAAAAAAAGAACCTAGAAATCATCTAGGATAAAATAGTGTAATGGCAATTAATTTGTTTGATCAGATGTTAAGTAGATCCTAGGAACCTAGTGTTAAATATAGAACTCTGTCCATTGGTGAAAAGGTGTGAATTCCCAGAACTCTGTCCATTGGTGAAAAGGTGTGAATTCCCCTGTGACTTGGAAGAATGCTATTGGCTGAGACACTCCCCTGTTTACTTGGGAGAAGGTCAGTGCTTATAAGGAAGAATTTTACAGAGACAGGACAGATCTTGGATTTGGTTCCTGAGTGGCTGACTGAAGATATGAACAGGATGGGACTTGGTGTGTTGGTG
>JAQQSW010014977.1:0-11992 GCA_028646575.1 Pseudocheirus occidentalis | reverse complement strand
AATAATAATAATAATAACTAACATTTATCTAGCCCTTGCTACATGTCAGGGATTGTGCTAAGTGTTTTATAATTATTATCTCATTTTATCCTCATAACAATCTTGGAAGGTGCTAGTACTATCTTTATTTTACAGATGAAGAAATTGAGTCAAGCAAGGATTATGTAACTTGCCAAGGGTTACACAACTAGTAGGTGTCTGATGCCAGATTGAGCTGAGGTCTCTAACTCCAGGGTGAGTGTTGTATACATTACATATTTATTATATGGGTATTGTGTGTATAAGTGCATGCATATGTATATGTGTGTATTCATCTATGACTTTCCCTCTATCATTGATCTTCATGACCCATATGGACAGTATTGATACAGCTCCAAGCCTCATTTTGCTATGAATCTCCATTGTAGCCCATTGAGACCATGCCTGATCCCTAAACCCTACAATAGAGACATAGATTACAATTTTGCTTCTGCTCTCTCATTTTACAGATGGAATAAACTGAGCTTTCCTACCCAGCAGATCAAAGACAAACTTTAATCAAATCTAGGGGATTTTTTCTATCCCTGTCTAATGCTCCTTTCATTTATTCAACAAATATTTGAGGACCTACTATGCATCATGTTCTTTGTTATGTGAAATGGGAATGTAAAGATGTATACATTAGCCAAGGAACACAGAGGGCACTAAATGATTCATAAACACTTATCGAACATTTATCCATACATAAGACACTACAGAAATGCAAAGAAGAATAAGGCACAGTCCCTGCCCTCTAGAAACGTAGAATCTAGTTGGGGAAATGGGACATAGAGACACCCATACAGGCTCATGATTCTGTGGCAGAGCATCACATTGGGAGTCAGAGGAGCTGAGTGCAGATGCTGATTCTGCTAGTTACTTCTGAGTGCCCCTGGAAAAGGAATTTCATGGTTTTCAGATCCTTAATTTCCTCACCTGTGAAATGGTGGACCTGGGGAAGAGTGGCACTCAATCATCTCTACGATCCTTTCCCATTCAAAATCCTATGAGTATAAAAAGACAGTAAGACATTCTATGGTAAGTATCAAATGACTGGTTTAGTCTATAGGGCATCAGTGTTGAAAAAACTGTTGACAGGTGACAGATGACCAGCTTCAGCAAGTGTGTGATGATAAAATCTCATCCATCTCTAGGAAATTGCATGGACAAACAGAACATTTCAGAGTTAACTTTTCACTTAGTCACCCTGTTTTGTTGTTCTCAGAATGTCTGATGAAAAGATTTTTCTTTTTCCTCCCCCGCACAATAGCCTTTTGTATCTTTTCATATTAGCAAGGCCCTGTAGACCTCCAGCATTAAACATTAATCCCTTGCATAATGAAACCGCAAGAATAGATTTCTATGAAATTTCACACATTTGTCAATTCTGATGAAGAATATGCTCATTTTCATGTCTGCCCCTTCAAGGTTTTTGGCTTTAAAAATAAACTTTAAAGAAAAACACCTCCTAATTTAGCTTGGCTGGAATCTAAAGCAAATCAACTTAGGTCTGTTTGTGGCTATGCTCTGGCTGTTTATTGCATTGAAAAATCAACACAAAAAACTCTTCACCTGAATATTTGATGTTTAAATGAGGAACAGCTGATCCACTGTAGAACTAGATGTCTTAGAATCTAATGGGCTGCCTCCTACTCCTGGCAAATTCTCAGTTATAGCCATAGATAGTAAATGTAGGGGCACCTTGCTAGGATCAGAGCTACTGACAGGGGACCCCTCGTGGCCCTTTCTGGGAATTACAGCCTTTAAATTTGTGCATGGACCTCTGGCTTTGCCCATATCTAGCTACCGCTTAGAAACAGGAGAAAATCCCAGGATGCAGTGGTGACTCACACCTAGAAAGTGGTTTCTTTGTGTTTGCAGAGATTGAGAGCAATCTTAGGTAGTAATAAGAACTTGTAAATGTCAGATAAGATGAAATACAGAATTTGAGTATGGTTCCTCTATGGTTTGAGTACAGGAGAAGAGTCAGTTGCAGTCTGAAATGTATTTAGCAGCTCAACCCTCAGAGTTTATATAATAGTAATAATAACCAGCATTTATATAGTTCATTAAAATTTGCAAAGTTCTTTAAAAATATTCTCATTTTATCCTCACAACAACCCTGGGAGAGGAGCACCATTGTCCCTATTTAACAGAAGAGAAAGCTGAGACAGGAAGAGATTAAGTGATTTATCCAGGATCAGAGAGCTAGGAATTGCCTGACACAGTTTTTGAGCTCAGGTCCTTCTGACTCCAAATCCAACATTCTATCCCTTTTGCCATCTAGCTTCCTGTTGTAGTAGTAATATCACTTTCTGTAAGCCATTCATAGAAGGTCAAAGATCTCAAAAGAGGAAAAGTCCAGGTCCTGGAATAGAACCCAGAAATAACATTGCAGCCAAGAGGGAATGAAAGGTCTAGCAAATTCTCGTTTCCATTTGGCATCAATGGAATACAGTGATTTGTTCTTATTCAATTTTTAATTTAGGTTACATACCTGCATCTCTACAGGTGTCAGGGAAAATGGCTGGAGTCAGGCTGCCAAAATTATATTATAATATTTCCTTTAATAGCAATATCACAGTTTTTATATTCACTGAGTCAAGTCCATTATCACATCTGATCCTCAAAGAGGATACTTAGGTGGGTTGGGAATGCCTGAAATACTATCTACAATGCCAAATGTCTTTAGAGAGTAAACTACATGGAGTAAGGAGGACCTGAGTTCAAATCCAGCCTCAGACACTTAACACTTACTAGTTGTGGGGCCTTAGGCAAGTCGCTTAAGCCCAATCGCCCAGCATTTCCCCCTCCAAAAAGCAAAAAAAAAGTGTAAAAAGAGAGTAAACTACATGTAAGCATCCTGTATGGTCATAGAATCAGATATGTTGGTCAAATCAGATTGGAAGGAAGTTTAGAGATAAACACTTATTAAGAGCCCAACACTTTTCATTTTTTTGAAGAAGGAAACAGGCTCCAGTGGCATAGATGATCAATTTAGAGCTGCAAGAGACCTCTGAGGTCATCTAATCCAACCCACTAATTTTACTAAAAAGAGAAATGTGATACAGGGAAATTAAGTGAACTTGGTAGTCAGCGACAAAGCCAGGATTAGAATCTAGTCTTCTAGCTCTAAAACACAGGATCATAGATCTGGGGTGGGGTGGGACCGCAGATGCCATCCAGTCTAATCCTTCCATTCATTGATGAAAAGGCAGAGGCCCAGAAAAGCTAAATGACTTTCCCACCTAGATAATATCCATCATCCTTTCCATTATATGTTGGTACCTCCCTGCATACCCCAAAGGACCCGAGTCTATGGTTCTTTATGATGCCACAATACTTATAGAATGATTGTGGTACAGCTGCTTGTCTACACATGGTCCTAGGTCTAATCCCTGAAGTATCCAGAAATGCTGAGATATAGTCACACTGTGACTTGATTTAAGTAGGTATGTAGGTACCTATATGTATGTTTATAAATGCCCATTTGTTTTATATATAAACCTTGTGCCTGCAAATAGGTCTACCCAAACTTTCCTAAAGGAATACACAATGCCCTCCAGAAGAACTTGCCTTCCCTTTGCCTACTGTACCCTAGGGTTATCATACTAATAACCCCAAGCAATATTCACTGATGGAAGGAGCAGCACGTCCAGGTTGAATTTTTTTTTTAAATCTTGGCAGCATCACATTTCAGTAATTATTCTCCCTGGCTTTTAAGGTTGTATTTATCAGTCTGCGTGGGAACCAAGGGAACAATATGGACTATGCCAAGGCAACTTTGTGCTTGTGTCTCTAATTTACATAATGGAAGCAAGTTAATGTTATCTAAAGGAATCTGTACATGTGTTAACCTAGAGCACCATAAGTTTATAAATCCTGCCACATACAACATTGCTACCATTAGAAAAGGAGGTCCCATGAGCCCCTTAGGTCATAATTGGGAATTTCTTTGCAAAGCTCTTGTTTTTCCTTCTTCTAGATCATCTTTATATGGCATCTTCCAAATATATTTCCTCCTGGAATTCTCTTTATCAGGCAACTTTAGATTTTAGTAACTCATCTAATAGATTATGTATGCATATATGGGGGGGTCCCTAAAGTCTTAATGCAATTTTAAGCTTTGACAGTTTAAAACTGCATTAAAAACTGCATTGACTTTTGGGGCATCCCTTGTGTATATACACATAAATACACATAAGTGTATGTGTATATATATTTATATGCAAATATCTACATACATATGTGTATATGCATACACAGAGGTATCTAAGTGACGCTGGGGATAGATCACTAGGCCTAGAATCAGGAAGACCTGAGTTCAAATCTGATCTCAGATAATTTACTAGTTGTGTGACCCTGGGCAAGTCACTTACCCTCTTATCCAACTTGCTTTCAAGTTGCTTAACTGTGTATGTATGGTTTGTGTGCAAGCATATTTGTCTAAATCCTATATAAAGTAAACCTTTGAGAGCCTGGACCAGAGAAAGTAACATTTCCTTCGCAACTCACTTTCCTCAGCCAACGGGCTAACACATTTCCTTCTAAAACTATTTCAGATTTGGGGGTTTGTCCTCACAAACAGTATGTGGGGGTGGGGGAGGAAAGTGTGTGTATATGTGTGTCTGTATTTATGAATATAGACACATGCACATATACATGTACATGTGTATATACAAGTTGTCCCTAAAGTATGTATATGTGTGTATATCTGTATATATACCCATATAACATATGCACACATATTTACATGTACTTGGTAGAAAACACATGCATGTGCATAAAAATTCATGTATATTTTACACATATACACATCTATAAACACATATGTTCATATAAACATACATTTTGATAGAAGTAAAAGAACCTGTGGTTTTGTCATAAGGGATTTCCATGAGGAACTTCTTCTGCCAATGTAGATAGGCATCTTTTCTGCAACTTACAGATCTAAGTAAAATTAAGTGACTGGTCCTGGGTCACACAGCCAGGGTGTATTCCATAAACTGTACTAGTAGCAATAATAATGAAATTGATACTCTGTAGATCTCTATAAAACCGTTTTTCAAATAGCATTAACAAAAAAATTGGTTTTTTTTTTTTAAATTTCATGGCATCTTATGAAGGGTTATATTGGTAGTCCTTTTTTCAATGGTTGAACATTACATTACATTATAACAATACATTACTTCGTGGAAATAAACTAGACACTTTTCTTTCTTTTTTTTTTTTAAACAAGTTTTGGTCTGGTTTATTAAAGTATACTTCCATACAGTTTACTTTTCACTGGTCTGTTCTGGCATGCTCCTAATGATATCAGAATCACCTGGATCAATGATAGCCAGAGTACATACTCTGTAGTACTTCCCACATGCTGCACCCAGTTCAATGTTATTGCCACTATAGTGATGCACGCCAGTTTTGGCCAACATAGCGTAATATTCGATCTCCAATTTCCTCAAGGCTGGGCAGTTGTTGGCTAAGATGACCAATTTGGCTTTGCCTTGTCTGATCATTTTCAGGGTCTGTTTGTAGCCTAGCACGTATTTGCCGCTTTTCATGACCAGCTGGAGCCTCGAGTTGATGGACTCCAGCGACTTTTTCGTCTTCTTTGCGGCCACCATCTTCCTGCCTGCGGTGTGGGAGGACCCTCAGCCAGAGACCTGCTGCCAAGAAGGCCGGGAAGTGAGAAAAAGCAAACTAGACACTTTTCAAAGCTAAATTTACCTTTCTTGGTCACTAGGATTCTATTTCCTAAATATGAGCTTTGTGTAGCACTTAACACAGTGCCTGGCATATAGTAGGCACTTAATAAATGTTTACTGATTGATTGATTGGTTGATTGATTTTTAACAAGTAGCTAGTGACTAATGAAAAAAATGTGAAATTTACAGTCTGTAGTACTGTACTACAAGGCAACTAGTTGGTTCAGTGGATAGAGCACTGGGCTGGGAAGACTCATCTTCCCAAATTCAAATCTGACCCCAGACCCTTGCTAGATGATGTGATCCTGTGCAAGTCACTTAACCCAGTTTTCCTCAGTTCCTTCATCTGTAAAATAAGCTGGAGAAGGAAATGGCAAACCACTCCAGTATTTTTGCCAAGAAAAGCCCAAATGGGGTCATGAAGAGTTGGATACAACTGAAAAATGACTGAACAACAAGAACTGTATTACCAAGAGCAAGAAGTTCATCCATTTGGGGCTCTGATTCTAGAAATAGGAAGAGTAACTAGGACACTAAATAAGAAGACCTATCCTATTTGAGTCTCATGACAACCTCGTAATCTAAGTACCACAGACATTATTATCCCCATTTTATAGATGGGGAAATTGAGGGTCAGTGAGCTTGAATGACAAGACCACAGGGTTAGTAAATTTCAGAGACAGGATTCAAAGCCAGGATTTCCTGAGTTCCAGTCTAGTTCTCTATCCACCAGTGATACCACTTGCTACATTTTAAAAACAATGCTCCATGGACTGGCAAGTTTAAATATTTTAAATAGGCATTTATCCTAATTCAGATTCACATTACCATGGATGGTAAAGTCCACAAGTATTTATTAAATGCCTGCTGTTAGTGGGTCTGGAGGACTGTCATTATGATTCATATGTCACCCTATGAACATCAAAGTAACCCAAATGTAATAAAGACAATTAGAAAAATAAATAATGCTAGCATTCTTCTCCTTTCAGTACCTTAATCCAAGGAACACAAAACACTTAAACTAATTAATCTTCACATCTTCCCCGTGAAGAAACAGGCATGGGGCAAGCAATTGTTTTTTATTATTTTGCATATGAAATAATGATAGATTACTAGATAATAGGGAAAATTTAGATAAAGACATTAACAGAAACAGTAAATTAAGGTCTCTATAACTTGACAGCATGGGATAGTGGAAAGAACAGACTTAGAGACAGTAAGTTGTCATATAAATCATGGTTCCAAAACTAGCTGTATAACCATCAGTAAAACATTTAACTACTCTGAATCTCAAGTTTCCTAATCGGCAATATTCCTGACACCTGACTCACAAGGTAGTGATGAGGAAGACACTTTGCAAATCTTATACTGCTATATAAATGTAATTTATTATTATAACTAATTCATTATTCTATTTATTAAAAACTTTATAAATTTCTAGGTACTATCCTAAGCATTAGGTATACAATTGTCTATGTTTTCTTTTAAGCATAATACAATGTCCTTGTTTATCTCTATTGATGTTATGAATTTTTATTTTTGCTTTGTCTAATAGCATGATTACCATTCCTGCTTTATGGATTCCCCTCATGAATGACACACTTTGCTCCAAACTCTCATTTTGATTTTTATATGCATTTGCTTTTAAAGATGTGTTTCTCATATACCATGGTTTATTGGGTTTTGTTTTCTTATCTGATATTTTTTAATTTTATAGGATTATTTAATCCATTCACCTTTAAAGTCCTGATTGTTAGGGCTGTGTTTTCCTCCATTTGTTTCTTTTAGTATTGTTCTCTTATCTCCTATTTTTCTCAAATAATTGATTTTGTTTAAACTATTTTATTCTAATCTATTCCCATAGTCTCTGTCCCATTCCTCTTCCACTGTTTTTGTTTTCCACAAATCTTATATTTCATATATATTATTAACCTATTTTATTTCCTTTATTCATTTAGTTATCTATTACTTAGTTATCTATTTTGTCTCTTTGTCCACTCAGTTAACTCAGAGTCTTCCCTTCCTTTTACTCCCTTCAGCTCCCTGTTTTTATTAATTTTCTTTTACTGTTGGTTTTTCATACTTAAATGTTTCCCTTGGATTCTGTGCTATTGTTTTTTTTCCTTTTCCTGAGCAGTTCTTCTTTGCTTTGTTCTTTGTATTTTTTCTCTTAATTTAGAGGCTCTTGAAAATTTTCTTTTTTTTTTCAAATTTTTAACTCTTTTTTAAAATTTTGACTGTCAAATACTATCCCCCTCTTGCTGTTCTCTCTCCTTCCTGAGATGGTAAACAATCAGATATAGGTTACTCATGTACAGTTGTGTAAAACATTTTAATGTTAGTCATTTTGTATGAGAAAACTTGAATAAAAAATAAAATGAAAGAAAGTAATAGCATCCTCCAGTCTATATTCAGTAAATATCAATTCTTTCTCTGGAGGCAGATAGTATGCTTCATCATTAGTCCTTTGGAATTATCTTGGATCCTTGTACTGCTGAGAACAGCTAAGGCATTCACTGTTATTCATCAATAATATTTCTATTACTATGTATAACATTCTCCTGGTTCTGTTCACTTCACTATGCATCATGATGCTCATGTAGGTCTTTACAGGTTTTTCTGAAATCATCCTATTTGTCATTTCTTACAGCACAATAATATTCCATTACAATCATATGCCACAGCTTGTTTAACCATTTCCCAATTGATGGGCATCCCTTTGATTTCCAATTCTTATTCACCACAAAAAAAGCTGCTACAAAAAATTTTGTACAAATATGTCCTTTTCCCCTTTTTTTGGAATGTCTTTAGCAGTGGTATTGCTGGATAAAAGGGTATGCAGTTTTATAGCCCTTTAGGCATAGTTCAAATTTGCTCTCCAGAATAGTTGGATCAGTTCATAATTCTACCAATGGTGCATTACTGTCCCAATGTTCCTACATCCCCTTTAACACTTTCTTTTTTGTAATATTAATCATTCTGATAGGTGTGAAGTGGTACTACACAGTTGTTTTAATTTTCATTTAACTTATCAATAGTGATTTAGAGCATTTTTTCATATGACTACAAACAGCTTTGATTTCTTTATCTACAAACTGCCAGTTCATATCCTTTGATCATCTATAAATTGGAGAATAACTTGTATTTTTATAAATTTGAATCAATTCTCTATATATTTGAGAAATAAGGCCATTATCAGAAATACTTATTGCAAGTTTTCCCCCCAACTTTCTGTTTTCCTTATAATTTTGGCTGCATTGGTTTTGTTTATGCAAAAACTTTTAAATTTTATATAATAAATTTTCTTTTTGAGTACTCATGTTTGCCCCTCCTTTATTCTATTTCCCTCATAGGAACAAAGCTTCTGAAGTCTCAATTTGAAACTTGATCTCTTATTTTAAATGTTTAGATTGCACTAAGAGTAAACAGAAGCCATTCTACTGGATGATAAACTTATTATACATTAATCTGCTAAGTTAGTAAAGGAATGGATTTCTAACCCTGCAAATAAAGCAGTAATTGATATGTTAGCTCAACCTGAAAATAGTAGTTTTCCATTTTTATATCTTGCATTTCTAGAGCATTTTATACTTCCTCAAGCTTTTTCAAGTCCATTTCCTCATTTTATCCTCCCAACAGCTCTGTGAGTACTGTTAGGAATATAGTGTTCATTTTATTGATTAAGTAATTGGAGCCCAAAGAAGATGCTTGATGTCAAATATCAAACTTCAAATTAACAATATATCTCCCCAAATTCTATTTGGACCACAAGATTTGCTTCAAACCCACAATGTAACCCCCAAATCTTTCTATGAATTTATAATTTCCTGTGCTCTTTTGATTTCAAGCTAAGGCTCTAAAGTTACTAAAATAAGAGGATGCAAATAACAGTTTGCAGCAAGTACACAGAATTTCAGCAATCAGGCAAAAAATAAAACATAAGGGAACAAAAAATAAGAGATAGGCCACAAATTTCCTGGTTACACTTTTAAACCTATTGTGATGAAGACCTTTTCAATAAAGATCACTGGGATTGGGGAGAAAGATTATAAGAACTTGAAAAGACATACTCAATTTGCATCTAATGAGTAAATTACTAGCCTTGGAGTGAGGGATATATTGTGTTACCATGGTCAAGTCACTTAAATTTCCCTGAAACTCACCTTTCTCATCTGTAAAATGTGGGTAATTATAAAACCTACCTCACAGATTTTTTTGTAAGTATCAAATAAGATAATATCTATTAAGTGCTTTGCAAATCTTAAAGCATTATCTATATATCATAGATGACATTTCAAAGAATATTTAATATGACAAATTTCCAGAACAAGCAAAGAATCAAGAAATTTTCTTGAAGTCTGTTGTAATAAGATATGAGTGACAGTTGAAATTTCCTTTAAGCACAACACCTGAATCATATTAGGCTTCCTCTGTGATTTCTTTAAATTCAGAACCTTATCTTTTTCCATAGCTATATTTGAAGCAAGTAAGTAGTATAATGATTAGAGGGCTACACATGAGTTCAAATTCAGCCTTAGAAATTTACTAGCTACGTGACCCTGGACAAGTCATTTTATTTTTCTCTGTCTTAGTTTTCTCATCTTTAAATTGGGGATGATATAGCACCTCTCTCCCAAGGTTGTTGGGAGAATAAAATGATGTAATACCTATAAAATGTTAAATAAAATTTTATTATTATTAGATTCAAGTCATAGCAATGCTCTGTGAGTAATTCAACCAGACAATTGAATATAGTAGTATTATTAATCTTAAAGATGAAATCTAAATATGAAAACATTTACTTCTTCATTGAAAGCATATGAATTTAAGGTTCTATAAATTCAAGATTGTCCTGGGCCATAATTTGATGAACCCAGAAGAGAAATGTTGACCAACCCCTGACACTCAAAACATCTCTGATCTCTGACTCTTCTTTCTATTACAGCTCCATTCCACCTCCTACTCCCAGGGCCTTACCTGGCCCCACACAGCTGCAGTACATCTAATAGGTCCACAGACCACCATCCCCTAATTTTACTTCTATTTTACTATCTCTAGACTCTGTTCTCTTGTGTCCATGCTCACTGCAATGCTGGATTTCAAGCCCTGATTTCTTATGTCTTGTCTAAATTACTGCAATGACTTCTGAATTGGTATTCTTACTTCCAAGTTTCTTCACCTCCAATCTATTCCCCACACTGTTGCCAGTCAAACTTTTCTAAGACACAGCTCTGATCATATTACTGTCTCTGAAAACTCTACTAGTTCTTCTTTGCCTACTGAATAAAGTCATCATTCTGGCATTCGAGGCCCTCTATAATCTGGCAACAAACTGCCTTTCTACTAAACTGTAGTTTAGCTAGGCTACTTGGTTTTCTTCAAACACATTCCACAATTTCTTGCAACTGGGATTTTACTTACACTGTTCTCTCCATATGGAATTTTCTCCTCCATCCCAATTTCTGAATGCTTAGCTCCTCCTGGTCTTTGGGTATCAGCTCAAATGTCTGCTTTTCCATGAAGGCTTCCCTGATCAACTTCCCCCAAGCTCCCAAACCTCCACTAAAATTAGTATGACCTTCTTCTAACTGCTTGATATCCATTTAACCCGTGGCATTTTTGTTGACCTTTATTTATCTATATGCTTCACTTCTCATGTAAAATAATAATCTCACACAATCAAAGGATCAGAGATTTAGTGTTGGAAGGTCAAGTAATCCAAACATATTATTTTACAGACAGGGAAACTAAGACCCAAAGAAACAAGTGGCTTGCCTCAAGTCACTCAGGGAATTAAGTAGCAGTGGTAGGCTGTGAACCCAGGACCTTGGACTCTAAATCCAGGGCATTTTCTACATTAACAATGTCCCAATGCTCCCCTTTGAATCCAGCAAGCATTTATTAAATACCTAATATGTGTCAGAAAAATGTGCCAAGTGTTAGAGACATTAGAACAAACAAATTGGCCCATGCACTCAAGTGGCTTGCATTCTAGCTTTATGACCAAGTGTAGGGCCTTGAATTTAGATGAAAATTTCTCTACATTATTTTCCTTAGAAGTATTTTTAAAATTGTTTTGATAGCTTTGGTTTTTTACATCACCTTCCTTTCCAAATACACTTCTCTCTGCTCTCCTATGCAAGGAGCTGTCCCTTCTAGCAAAGAATTTTTATTTGGAGACAGAGAGAGAGAGAGAGACAGAAGAAGAGAATGAGGAGGAGAAGCAGGAGGAAGAAGAAGAAGAAGAAGAAGAAGAAGAAGAAGAAGAA
>JAQQSW010014976.1:0-11992 GCA_028646575.1 Pseudocheirus occidentalis | reverse complement strand
GCTTCTTGTGTTTGCTTGTCAGATTTTCTGTTCAGTTCTGTTTTTTTCAGCAAGAATGCTTGAAAGTCCTCCACCTCATTGAATGACCATATTTTCCCCTGGAACAATATGCTCAATTTTGCTGGGTAGTTGATTCTTGGTTTTAATCCCAGCTCCCTTAATTTTTGAAGTATCATATTCCAGGCCCTTCTATCCCTCAGTGTAGAAGCTGCCAGATCCTGGGTTATCCTGATACTGCTTCTGCAATATTCAAATAGTTTTCTCTTGGAAGCCTGTAGTATTTTCTCCTTTAACTGGGTATTCTGGAACCTGGCAATAACATTTCTAGGTGTTTTCTTTTGGGGATCTTTTTGAAGAGGTGATCGGTGCCCTGTTTCTTTTGAAGTTCTCCCTCACTAGAATAGGTCAGGCAAGTTTCCCCAGTCTACCCAAATCCCTCCCATTTACCATATCTTGGATTCCATCAGTAAGGCTTTGTTATGGTCACTGAATTGTTTTCAGTTGTATAGACTCTTCAAGGTCTCCTAAACCCATTTGGGTTGTTCTTGGCAGAGATCCTGGAGCAGTTTGTCCTTTCTTTCTCCAGCTCATTTTACAGAGGAGGAAACAGGCAATCAGGGTGGAGTGACTTGCCCAGTGTCTCACAGCTGGGGCCTATAGTTCCCTCAGTGATCATTTTGAACTGGGCTACTGTGTGCTGGGCCCTGTTCAAAACTTCCCTGGATACAACAGAAGGGAAAACAAGGCCTTCCCTGAAGGAGCTCACAGTGTCCTGAGAGACAACGTGTCTGCTTCTTGTCATTCACTCCTGTTAGTCAGGTCCAACTTTGCCCCACATGGAAGTATCTTGGCAGGGATGCTGAAATGGTCTGTCATTTCCTTCTCTAGATCATGTTAGGTAGGTAGGGGGAAACTGAGGCAAACAAGGTTCAGCCTGACTTTCTTAGGGTCACACAGCTAGTGTCTGAGGCAGGATTGGAGCTTAGGTGCCTGAGTCCAGGGGTAGCACCCTGTCCACAGCACCACTTAGCCCTATCCAGAGAAGGTCTGTACAGCTTCACATGCAATGAACTCTAAGGCCACCAGGAAAATAGGCTTTTTCAGAGAGTGCAATTTTAGCTGAGACTTGAAGGAAGCCCAGAGGCCAAGGTCAGGATCAAGAATCTCCCAATGGGAGACAGTCATTGCAAAAGCTCAGAGTCAGGAGATGAGGGTCTCGATGAAGAATGAGCCTGGGACCTGTGCCCCTGGGTCAGAGAGGAGGAGCAGGAGCAGGAAGGGAGGGTGGGAGGTGTAGGGAGACTGGGCAGGGGATGGGACCTGGTTATGTGTACCCACCATGTGTCACCTAATTCAGCTTATACATGTTCTCTCCTTTGGTTCTGTCTAGGAATTGTCAGGGTCCTTGCTAGTGACAGACTGAATATGGCAGTGCGAGCTACAGCCAGACAGGTTCGCTGCCCCGTTTTTTGTCTACTTAGAAGTGTTGGCAGGTCAGGATGTGCTGTGGTAGAACTATCCCAAAGAGTTCAGAGTCAGACCACCTCTAATTCAAGTGTAGGCATTTATTGAGATGGAAGTGACTCACGGAGCAGGCTAAGTTCCAAAAGGATCCAGAAGCTTCAGAGAAAGCAGAATTGATTAGGTAATAGGGGAGGAGGTTCAATCCATTGTGGAACTGTACATGCAGTTACCCACAATGCATGCAGAAAAAGCCATAACTGGGGAAACTATGTATATGAGAAAATGATGTTATAATAAGCTTCTCTCATTCTAGGTCACTTCTTTACTATTGCATTGTTTTGGCGGGTACGTATCCTGCTTGGTGTATTAACAGTGCAGTATTTGAAGTGCCTACAGTAACTATAAATATGCTGATATGGTTAGTAATCTCAAAATGTAACAACCTCTCTACATGGGAAATATTGCCAGAACATTTATTCAAATATGGAAAACTGAGTCCCCAAACCAGAAAGTCACGCCCATCACAGTAGGTACGAAATTTTCACATGTAATTAATGTAGTAAACACCCACCTTCTCAACCCTTCAAAACAGGACAGGCTACCTCAGGCAAAGATCCTCCTCTCCTCCCTCATGGCAAATGCTCAGTGTCCATGCAACTTGCTCCCAGCAGCTCCGGCCACCAACAGTCCTTAGAAGTCCTTAACAGAGATTCTTGCTGGCTCAAAATAAATGAATTAATAAATTAATAAATAAAGAGTTCTGGGCGCTGCCACTGTAGCTGCTTCCAGTCACCATCACACTGACTCTAGTTTGGCTCCAGCTTCCTCTTGCCCCACCCCTTCTGCTACATCAGCCAATTCAAGGGACATGAAAGATCCTCCAATCCCATAACCATTACACGTGGGCATCCTGCTGCTGTTTCTACCTGGCTGAGCATTGTGGTTCTGTCTTTTCAAACAGATGGAAGTGGCTGTAGTACCTGGACAAGCCTCCTGTTTCTGTGGGAAATATGAGGAATGGTTCTCGGGGCCATGGCTGGGATCCCATCACATGGATGGGATGTGCTGTTTCTGTGAGAAATAGGAGTTCATGTAAACCCCTGTTGTTCTAGGGAGCAGTAAGGCATATATGCAGACGTCAGGATGTTCGGAGGGGTATGGGGACTAGAGGCGGCCAGAATGTCTAGGTAGGGGTGGTGAGGCCTATAAGGAAGTTAGAATACCTGTGATGGAACCCTAATGAAGCTGCCTCCAGCCCCAATGTGCTAACTCCTTTCAGTTGGCTTTCAGACAATATCAGTTCTTTCTCAGGAGATGGATAGATAGCATTTTTCCTTCTAAGTCTTTCAGAACTGTCTGGAATCATCACGCTGCTGAGAATAGTTGAGTCATTCCCATTAATAGTCTTCCTGTGTACAGCATTCTCTTGGTTCTGCTCATCTCACTTTGCATCAGTTCATGTCAGTCTTCCCAGGGGTTTCTGGGAGCTTCCTGCTCCTCCTTTCACACCGCACAGTAGTGTTCCAGCACAGTCATGGAGCAGCTTGTTCAGCCATTCCTCTGCTGATGAGCATCCCCTCAACCTCTGCTTCTTTACCTCCACTGAAAGAGCTGCTCTGAATATTTTTGCACCTGTAGGTCCTTTGCTGTTTTGCTTTTTATGTCTTTAGCATGTAGACTTAGTAGGGGCATTGCTGACTCAAAGGACAGGCATGGATTTATAGCCCTTTGGGCATAGTTGCAACTTGCTCTACAGAATGGATGAGTCAGTTCACAACTTCACCCACAGTGCATTAGTGTCTCAGTTTTCTCCTCTCACCTTCAGAGCCAGGCCTCCTTTCTTTCTCTACCTGCACCTCCCCACTCTCGCTCTTCTCTTTCTGAGACCAGAGAGGTCAACTTCTCCAGCCTCGGTCTCCTTGGTCTCTCTAGCCTTTGGCAGTGTTGACAACTCTCCTCTATAACATTCTCTTCTCCCTAGGTTTTTAGGAACACCACTCTCCTGGTTTTGCTCCCACCACTCTGATTACGTATTCTCTGTTTTTTTTCTGGATCTTCCTGAGATCAAACCCTCTAACCATAGGTGTCCCTTGGGTCTCTGTCCTTGTTCCTTTCCTTTTACATTTGGACTGTTTATTTCACATTCATAGGAAAGCATTTTCAGTATTCTTAGAACTGACATCATTACTAAAGTAGTTTGAAGTTATGTATGATGGGGTGATTTTAAAACACAGTATGGGGTAGGAAAAAGCAAATGGGAGGAATGATATTCGTCAATAGAGTGTTGAATGCAGTCCAGAGTAGATCAGCCTCTACCCTTTAATGGCTGGAGGCACACCAGAGCAGGCCAGAGGCAGGTGGGTCAGGAATCAAGGAGGGGTGTCATGAGTTTGAGAAAGAGGAAAACCCTTGTAGGTAGAAGTGCTCCTGAGCAGGGCAACGTAGCATGCTGGGGTACCAGCAGTCCTCAGATATGTAATGAACCCCTCATCAGTGGGACTGTTATGTAATTCTTAGTTCCTGTCCCAAGTCTTGGGGGTGGTGAATACTCTGAGGGGTATTGGACTCCAAGGAACAGAATGTGAGCATGTCAGAGACTTGATGGATCTTGGCTCTTAGGTCCCTGGGAAATAGGAGGTGGGAATACCTGGTACTGTACACTTTCCCAGAGGGTGAGAATGTCCAGAGCACAAGGGATTATTGTTCTTCCAAGCTTAGGGCACAAGGTGCTTGTGGGACTTTAGTTCTGGGAAATAGGGCATCTCCACAGTGTTTGGACCTTACAAAATGGGGCATGAAAAGAAGAACTAGTCCAGAGGAAACAAATGTGGGTGGAGACCTGGTAATGTTGGAGCCTGGCTCTTATCTGTCCAGGGTCAAAAAGGAGATGGGAACATCTGAAAGGGGGTGACATCTTCTGAACTTGTAGAGAGATAGAAGATTGGAGCACTGGGTCAGGGAGGAACTTTGTAGAGGAGGGTGTGGATTGGGAATAGGAGGATCAGGGGACTTTTGGAGGCCTCTGTGGCCTCACATTGGTTGGGGGAGAATCCTTGGTCGGGTAGGTGAACTTGGGTGTAGGAGGATGGGGGAGGAGAAGATATAGTAGGAGGGATTTTGTAAAAACAGGTTGAGAAAGAAAACAGTGAAAATCAGATGGAGGAAAATTCACAGACAGCAATGATGACTTTGCATGTGAATGGGCTTTTTAGGGAAACTCTTTGTGGTGGTGAAGAACTGGAAATTTCAGGGATGCCCGTCCTTTGGGGAATGGCTGAAGGGGTCATGGTGTGTGGTTGTGATGGAAGGCTAGTGTGCTTTAAGATACAATGAGCTTGGTGACCTTAGAGAGCAACAGAAAGACTGGCACAGAATGGTGAAGGGTGAAGTGAGCAGAGCCAAGAGAACATTGCATAGAGTAGCAGAAATATTGTTTTAAGAATGACTGAGCCGGGGCGGCTAGGTGGCGTAGTATATAGAGCACCGGCCCTGGAGTCAGGAGTACCTGAGTTCAAATCTGGCCTCAGACACAACACAAAAAACTAGCCATGTGACCTTGGGCAAGTCACTTAACCCCAACTGCCCTCCAAAAAAAAAAAAAGCAAAAAAAAAAAAAAAAAGAATGACTGAGCCAATAACTCATTTGACTTTTGTAAATGCGCAAATTAAAAATAAAGGGCATATAAGGAGAGGTGCTGTCTGCGTCCAGAGAAAGAACTCGTTCATAGAAGTATGTGTAGAGCAGTGGTTCTCAACTTTGCTAATGCTGTGACCCTTTACTATACTTCCTCAAGTTGGGGTGACCCCCAACTATACAATTATTTTCGTTGCTAGCTGCCCCCTAATAAGGCTGAATGTTGTCACATGGAGACTGTGATGGAGGGAGTTTGCTGAAGGGAAGCAGAGCCCACAGGGAGCAGGGAATCAGAGCTAGACTAGACAGCATGGGGAGAAGACTCTCAGGTAAGGAGATAGAGAGGTTTGTGAGTAAATATTGATCTCATGTTTGTGGGAAGGCTAAAGGCTTTTGTGATGCATTCACTTTTATGTTGCTTGAATGTGGTTTTCTAGTCACTAAGTGCTTTGGTTCTGTCCTATGTATGGAAAGTCTGCTATATTTTGTGACTGAGCACTATATGAGACTAATTGTGGATACAGTCAGTGCTGTAAATATTGTTTTCCTTTTCCTTATCTCTGATATGTAATTTCTCTATTTTGTTTAGTCTGTCTGTCCTTTGGATTGAAGGAAATCTTCCTGTAACTCCATTCAGTATGAAAAGCAGTGAATTTACCATGCATATACACCTAAGAAATATATATATATTTTTAAATAAGAGCCTAGCACTTTGTGCTAAGGAAGATGATTTCCATCAGCCGCTCTCACTCTCCTCCACAGATCCACTTACCTCCCAGATAAATCAATCTTGCTCCCTGATTTCCTGGGGAGACACATTCTAGGGTAAAGCACTAAAGTTTTCTTCCAACTGATTCTATAAAATACTTTTCTCAAAATTCACTTGGTCTCCAATGATTGTGGTTTTAAGAGTTGGCTCTGACTGGCATACAGGGCATGACCTTTGGGAGGCTCCCTTCTCTGTGTTCACTTTTGCTCTGTAAATTAATGAGGTCTGATCTATTTAAGCCTTCATTTCTTTGCCCTCTGACTGATTGATTTAGGGGTTGGTGACATTCAAGGACGTGGCTGTGGACTTCACCCAGGAGGAGTGGGGTCTCTTGAACCCTCCTCAGAAGGAGTTGTACAAGGAGGTCATGCTGGAGAATGCCCGGAACCTGCTCTCCCTGGGTAAGGACACTTCCCTTGGCCACTCTGAGTCTGCAATCCGAGGGAATGTCTTCATTCCCTGGTAGTGCCGGGTTTAGAATGTTTATCCAAGAGAGGAATGTGTTGGTCTCCTGTGTCTTAGAGACAGGGTCCTTCTGCTGCCTGGTTCTCCTATACAGTGTCCACGCTTTTTGTGATAGGAAGCTGAGGGTTTCCTCTGTTGGTCCTCAAGCTGGCTCTTACCCCTTCTAGGCAGCTTCAGATGAGTGTGGAAGACTGTCTGACAGAGAGCTGACCTCAGATATTGTCCAGTCTGACTTTCCACCTAGGCAGGAATTCCCTGTGCCAGTTCTCTGAAGCTGCTCAGGGAGGGGTCTGGTGTTTGGAATGTTCTTTTTAACCAGCAGCACTTTGAGGCCCAGGCCTGCTACTTGCCCCCCATATAGCACGTTTGTCCTTCATCTTCTTCCTTTTGCCCTCAGGTTGCAGCACAGACAGTGGGAAAGGAAGAGAAGGGAAGAGGCATTTAATTTCACCTACTGTTTACCAGGGACTGGCCCAAGCTCTCTCTACAATACTATATCACTTTCTCCTCATGTAACCTTCTGAGTCAGGTGATATTTTCTCACCATTTGACAGTTGCAGAAAGAGAGGCAAATGCAGGTTATGTGACTTGTCCAGGTACACACAACTAGCAACTGAGGCTGAATTTAGATTCTGCCGTGCCTCACTTGAGACCCAGGTCTGTCTCCATGGCACCATAAGCTCCCTCTAATTTCTACATAATGGAAAGTGTGCAGTGATTCTCTCCTTCTATGAAGAAGGTGTACCAAGACCCGGTTTATTGATTCCGTCCTGGTCCCATGGTCTTCTCCTCCACTTCTCCCCAAACCTCAGAAAATAAATGCTATCAGACTATAATTCAGGAGTCCTTTGCCACACCCTGGGGCCCTTGCTTGCCTGCTGTCTTTGCCAGGAATAGCAGACTGGCCAAAAAATAGAATTTGGCCCAACTGGGGTGTATCCAGTGTGGCAGTAGGAGAATCACCTGAAGAGGCAGAGAGGCCCCAAAGCACAGAGGGTTACTGCAGGTTTCACGGATTCAGGAACAGACAAGGGGGATAGTGTAAAAGCTGGTTCACCAAGGTCCCTGTTTCTTGGTCTTGCGGCTGGCCTTGAACGATAACCTTTTTACCCAGTTCTGGGATTAGGAGTTTCTGCTAGAATGGAACTTGACAGGTGAGAGGTGGCTATGGGAAGGGTGCAGAAGGTTTCATTCTTTCTCAGAACAGGTTTTACAGCAGGATAAGGAGGCACATCCTGTTATGCTTTCCTTGCATCACAAGCTCTAATGAGTGAGAACAGACTCATGTATGTGAACATGGTAGAGGGAATCTCAAAACGGAGCAGGTTTGGGTCTGGCTCTGAACACCTTTCCCCTAAGAGAATTAAATTGCATGATTTTTGCTTTCTCTTCTTTAACTGATTCCTGTGCCCAGGGCTGCCAGTTCCCAGAGAAGATGTAATCCTTTATTTTAAGCAAAGGGAAGCACAATGGATGCTGGAGGAAGAAGGCCGGAGGAGCCTCTGTCCAGGTGAGTGAGGTGAAAGCAGGTATATGAGAGCTGGGATTACATGAGGCTGCTGTATGTTGTGCTGAAGGAAGTGCTCGATTTGTGCTGAAGGAAGTGCTCGATTTGGGGCAAGAACAGCTGCCTTGGAATCCTTTTCCAGATATTTCTCAGCGTTGGCTGCCTGGCTCAGTCACTGAAGCACTGAGGCTCATTTTCTCCTTCTGAGAACCAAAGCATTTGTATTCCTTGGACTTTCAGCTCCTTTCCAGGGATCAATCTATGATCCTAACAACAGTCATCGTCTCGAATTTGGGGTCATGAAATTGTCCTGAAAGTGCAAAAGGGGCATTGGTATTTCTTATGTTAGTGCTCTCCTAGCCTTTCTTCAGGTCCACAAACATCAGGTATCAAGAAAAGGGGGAGACTGAGAGTGTCAGAACCTGGAGAGAAGTCTAGAACAATTAGGATTTGTAGATTATTGGTAAGTTTCTTGAGATGAGTTTCAGTCCAAGGAAGAAACTGGGAGCAAGATAGCAGAGAGTTCCTTTTTTTTTTTTTTTGCTTCTTGAAGGGGGGATGGCTGGGCAGTTAGTGGTAAGTGAGGCTGGATTTGAAGTCATGTCCTCCTGACTCCAGGGCTGGTACTCTATTCACCGAACTACCTACCCACCCCCCTTTTTTTCTTTTGACTATTATAAGTACCCTAATTAACTGTAAAGGAGAAATGAAGAAAGATTCTCTGCACCCAGAGAAAGACCTGATCATTCTATATATGTCTAGAGTAATTTTACATCAGTGTCCCTATTTCTGTCCAGTGGTAGCCGTGTCTTGGGTGGTGGGGGAGGGGAGGACAAAAGAAGGAAAAAGGAGAAAACAGAGCCTTTCCAGGAAAGCCACAATAAGGAGTGGGAGACCCCCATGGAGATGGCCATCTCCTGCAGTTTAACCCTAAAAGGGAGAAAAGATACTGGCCCCTGTCGCATGGGGATACATGGCTCAGGAGTGTTTTGAGGATTAGTGAGAAATGATTTAATTTGAGGCAATAGGAAAAGTCATTTGTGTGGGACAGAGTGAAATTGGTGAAAAGTAGAAGGTCCTGGAGAAGGAATCTCCTGAGGTAGAGTGAGATGATTTGCACCTTCAAGGGGATTTTTCCTAGCAAGCAGAAGAACAATCTTTCCTTGTGATGTGGTTTAAAAAGGAGAAGAGACTTTATATATATGAGATGAGGCAGAAAAGAAAACCCTTTATAAATTTATATTTTTGGTGGGAAGTTGGGGGGCATCTTAACAAGCCATGGTGGAGGGTTGGGGATGAATGGAAAGATTTGGAAGAGCTGGTGTGGTGAGTGGCACAGGGAGTTAGGAAAGTGGCATTGCCTTGCCCCAGTGAGGGCCCATCTGAGATTACGTAGTCTTAATAGGTAGTGGATCTGGCAGCCTGGTTTCATGATCCTTTTTGTTTCCATTTAGCTGTACCCACAGGGAAGAGAAGCCTTACTTGGGAGTCTTCCAAGGCTAAACTTTGTGTAAATACTCAACCCAAGGAATGTCATCAATGTGGAAAGACTTTCAGACAGAAGAGAAAACTTGATGAACATCAGAGAATCCACACTGGAGAGAGACCTTATGAATGTCATCAATGTGGAAGGACTTTTAGACTTAAGAGGAATATTATTGAACATCAAAAAATCCACACTGGAGAGAAACCTTATGAATGTAATTTATGTGGAAAGACTTTTACATGGAAGGGTGGTCTTGTTCAACATCAGAGAATCCACACTGGAGAGAAACCTTATGAGTGTAATCTATGTGGAAAGACTTATGCACGGAAAGACAGCCTTGTTCAACATCAGAGCATCCACACTGGAGTGAGACCATATGAATGTAATCAGTGTGGAAAGAATTTTTCATGGAAGGGTGGTCTTATTAAACATCAGAGCATTCACACAGTAGAAAAACCTTATGAATGTCATCAATGTGGAAAAAATTTGGGACATAAGAGAAATTTTGATGAACATCAGAAAATCCACACTGGAGAGAAGCCTTATGGATGTAATCAGTGTGGACAGGCTTTTACCTGGAAGCAGAGTCTTATTCTTCATCAGAGCATCCACACTGGAGAGAAACCTTATGAATGTAATCAGTGTGGAAAGTTTTTTACATTCAAAGGTGAACTTGTTAAACATCAGAGAATCCACACTGAAGTGAAACCTTATGAATGTAATCAATGTGGAAAGACTTTCAGACATAAGAGTAGTATCGATGCACATCGGAGAATCCACACTGGAGAGAAAAACAGAACTTGCAAATTATTTCAGAACAAATAAACATTTTATTCAATGAAAAAAGGAAACCGAATATAAAACAGATTTTTATCAGTTGGAAGGATGCAGTCATAAAATAGTGATTTGGAATCTCTACTAAATCATACCTTATGATGGTCAAGGTTCAGAATAAACAAAATAAATATGCTCAATTTTTGAATGATTTGAAATGAAACAGAGAAAAGACTACTCCCTGAGCCCTTCAGAAAAGTACAATTTCCTTCAGATAGTTCTCTAATAGTGCAATTCCTGTTAGTGCTATACCAAGTCAAAACTGTGGAATTTATTGGGAATTTAATTTAATGGGAAAAGGAACTTTAAATTAAAAATTACTGCAAATAAAAGGATTTTTCTAGTTCAAATCATGTCAAATTCATATATTAAAGCATGAGCATCTTGATAATATTGGGCCCTGAAATTTAAAACCTTGCAAGTGAATGACCTTTATGGAAGCTGAGATTCTTAAATTATTGAACTATAATTTATGTGAATTCAAAGTTAAATGACTGCAATAAGGATTTCTCCTCATTTATAACCCTAAGGAAAAGTGCTCCTCTTCTGATGAGAGGAAAACATAAAATTACTAAAATAGAAGTACAGTTTTGGAAACAATGAAAAGAAAGAGGCAAATTAGGGATCTGGATCATTCCCAGTCACCTTTGTCTTTGAGAAAACTGTCCCATGTTGCACTGAGTGGGTCATAAAGAAGAGAGCATTAACAGTAACTTATGATTGTGAGAAGACTAGCAGAGAAAGCTTTTAGGGTACCTGTGTCTGTGCCATTCCTCTGCCAGAGCTAGGCTTTGGTCAGCCCCTGTGGGCATAGCCAAAACAGCTGGATAAATGCTTTTCCAGCATAAAAGAAGGCTATTTTGAGGAGATGGATGATTTCTTCTCCAAAGTCATCCTGCTCACTGAGATCTGGGATACCCTCCATTGAGGAACTTGTGCTGAGTGGTTGCTTTTGGGTCTGCTTGCCCATCACTTTAAAAAATGGTCTGTATGTTTGGGAAGTAAAGACTAGAGGAATAAAATAAGTACAGGAAAGTAAGAGGAGTGTTGGATAAAGGAACAAAAAGTCCAGTTTTAGAAGCTTTTAATCAAGGAGGAACATGAAATGAATGACAAGATGGCAGCCCAAGTAGGGGTGAGGTAAGAAGCAGTAAAGAGTAAAGAAACATGGAGTCTGTTTGCACTGATAGAGCAGAAATTCAGGGTTTGAAATGAAGGGTTCTGGAGTTCTGAAGGAGAGGGTCTGAATCCCACTGAAATGGAAAAGATTCAGGAATGTGTTTGAAAGCAGTGCCCCTTTGACAGTCTCCTTTCCCCCATCATTACAGCATGAAAAGAAAAAGCAGCAATTGAATGAATACATATTAACTGGCTGATAGGGAAAGGATGATCTCTTTGCCCAGGTTTTGCACAAGTAATTTAGAATAATAAAAGAATTGGTTTGACTCTTTGGACTGTTCAAAGAATGATAAAAGCAGTAATGAGAAGTTGGGAGTGTCATCAGGAACTTTTTTCAATATAAGTCAGCTAAAAGAATAGAACCTTGTGCCAAAGTAAGTTTAATTCTTGCCACTAGTCATTCTAAATCAACAGGGATTGGGTTGAAAATGTTGTCATGATAGAAAATAGTTTATCAGTCCTTGCATGTACAAAGGGGCTGATCAAGGATTCAGACCTATGACCCAGGGCTGTGGGAAGAACAGGTAGCTGTGAAGGGCTTCACGCAGGGCCTGGCTTGTCAATACACTTGAACACAATTCTTTCCTATTCACAGGCACTTTTTTCCAATTGGCAGTAAATGCTAACGAAACTGAGAAAGCATAGGGAGCGTTG
>JAQQSW010014975.1:0-11992 GCA_028646575.1 Pseudocheirus occidentalis | reverse complement strand
GAATGGACTTCCATTGTAAAACTGGGCCTTTCATCAGTCAGGTTCCAGTGGAACTTTTATGTCCTAGAAGCCCATTGCCCTGTTGTTCTTTGATGGCTTCTCTGAGGTGATTCTGCCCAACGCTCTGGCCAAGGAAGGAGCCTGAGCCTGACCCTCTCCCTCCCCTATCCATGGCTCTGGGAGGATAGGTGAGGAGGAGGAGCATCAGAGTAGGTTTTTGGGTTTTTTAAAAATGTTTTCTTGATATTTTGGTTTTTACACCACCATCCCTGTGCAGGTACAGCCTCCCCCAACCCCGTCTTGTAATAAAGACTGTTATCACTTACACAAACAATCAAATGGACCACATCTCATAGTGTCTGCAGTATTCCACATCAGTAGTGATCTGGGAGGTATTTCAATCACTGCTATGCATCATCTGCCTTTTTCTCTGCTAGGGGTGGTGCAGGGTGGGGGGGGGTGTAATTTCAGTACTGTATCCCTTTACTCTTCTTTCCCAATAAATGACTTTCCCCTGATAAGTTGTAATGGAAACCTAATTGGTTCTGTTCACCCACAATTTGCCCCCTTCAAGTATTACTTGTGGTTCTTGAAAAATCCATGGTTCTTATGAGCCTGGATAATTTAGAAAAAGGGCACCATCTTGACTCCATTTTTGTCTGTTAGTGGTGCCCTCCAACCCCTTCCTCACCTTCAGCAATAGAAGAACTGAGAAATGCAAGATACTCTGTGGTTCACCTGATTTCCCCCTCCCCCCAAGTCATTCTGAGTGTGAAATAGAGCGTGGTCACTTAGCTTATTCCCTACTTTTGCCTCCCTCTCTCCTTCCCCTTTCCCTACCTCTTCTCAGTTGGATTCTGTGAATCTCCACCTGGCGTAGATCTCTGGTCCATGAAATTCCCCTTTCTCACTAGGTGGAGCTTAGACCATACTACTGTATTCTACCCTTTACCTCAGTGTAGGTTTTCTGGGAAAACAGATTAAGTTTTATGAATAGGATATGGAGAATGATAAGGAAATGTGGGAAAAGGGAGGGACTGGAGCCAAGACTGGTTGAAGAGTCTTTGTTTTAGCTCTTTTTAAGTAATAAACTCAGAAGAAACATTTTATTTAATTGTGGTATTTGTAGTTTTTGTGTGTGAGGATCAGTGTATTCTAGAATAGGCTAAAATACAAACTTTGCTCTCTGGCACTTAAACCTCTATACTCTGGCTCCAGCCTATTTTTTCAGGCATATTTCCCATTACTTTTTATGCACTCTTAGGTTTCATCCCCAACTGACCCATTTGCTGGACCTTACATTACATTGCCTCCTTATGTACCTTATCCCCATGCCTGGAATGTTCATCCTCCTCACCTTTACTTCTTGTAATCCCTAACTCTTAAAGGCTCAGCTCACATGAAACACATACATGAGTCTTTATCTGATCTCTCAGTTGTTGGACTCTGTCCCACTTCCTTTGTATATAATTACATGTATTCATATTGTGGTCTCTTTCCTTTTCACTATAGTAGAATGTAAGCTCAAGAGCAGACTTGTTTTTGTCCCAGTGTGTCCCTATTGCAGAGTACAGTGCCTTGCACATAGCAGGCACTTAACAAATTCTTGATTTGAGTTATATTGAAAAAAAGAGAGGTAGAAGAAAAAATGGGAAAAGAAATGATTGGTTTGCAAGAAAGAGTCAATGGTTTGGAAAAGGAAGAACAACAATTGACTGTAAAAAACAAGTCCTCATAAAAATACAATTGATCAAATGGAAAAGAAAGCACACTGAGGAAGATGAGTCCTTAAGAAATATTAGTGGCCAAATGTAAAAGAAGCCACAAAAACTCACTGAAGAGAACTCAGAAAAATATAAATGGCAAATGGAAAAGGAGGCACAAAAGCTAAGTGAAGAAGGCAATTTGTTAAAGATTAGAAACAGGCAAGTGGAAGCTGAGGAATCCAAGAGATAATGAAGAATCAGTAAAGCAGAAGCAAAACAATGAAAAAAATGGAAGAAAAACTAAAACAATTCATTAGCAAAATGACTGACCTGGAAAGCATAAAGGAAAAGGAATCTGGACAGCAACTTTCAGGAAATCATCACGGACAAGTGCCCTGAGTTGCTGGAACCAGAATGTAAAATAGTAATTGAAAGAATCCACCAATCACCACTTAAAACTAGATTGAAAATGCCAAGGAATAGCATAGAGCCAAGATGGCAGAGTAAAAGCAACAACTTGTCTAAACTCTTACCCCAACCACCTCCAATAGGGGAAAAATATGAATCTAAACAAATATTAAGCTACAGAACCCAAAAATTTACAAAGATAAACCAATATCCCACTGAAGGGATATCCACACTCCCCAAAGTGTATGACCTTGTAGGTCCTTTGGTGATGCCTTTTGACTGAGTCCAAGAAGTACAGAAGAAATCCTTTTCTAAAGGAGATTTGCTCTGTAATATCTGGATGCAGTCAAAATGCAACGGTTCTCAACCTGTGGATCACAACCCCTTTTGGTTCAAGCGACCCTTTCACAGGAGTTGTCTAAGACCATGGGAAAACACAATTGCAGTTATGAAGTAGCAACGAAAATAATTTAATGGTTGGGGACCACATCATGAGGAACTATATTAAAGGGTCACAGCATTAAGTAGGTTGAGGACCACTAGACGGTCACATGTGATCCGAAGAACATAGATTCCCCATCCACGTTTTAGAGCATTTCTGTCACATAAAAATAGATAGCTTTGATTTCTCATTCTAAAAACCACCTATTCATATTGCTTGACTATTTATCAATGAGCAAAGGAGTTGCATATCATAAGTTTGATCTGGTTATCTATAAATTTGATAAAGAAGGTTCTTTGGGAGCCATTTGTGATATTATTGGCTTTCTAGTTTTCTTCTAAACTTCATTGCATGTATTTGGCTTGTGCAAAAATATTTACCTTAATATAACCAAAATTGTCCATTTTACTTCTTGAAGTGTTCTCTTCTCAATATTGCTTGTCTAGTTGCATTTTTTAATGGTCAAATCACGTTCCTCATCAGTATCCCTTGGAATGATTGGACCTTGAGAACAAAAGCTCTACACTGGATCAATACATCATGCCAGGATTCAAGCTTTCCTTAATTATTTATAAACTGGCAAGGAGTGTTTTCCTTGGAATTTTAAATACCCAGGACATCTGAGGGAAAGACAAGAAGTAGCATGTGCCAGGTGAATGAAACCACAGCCACTGCACTGACTACCATCTACCCACAGACTCTGAAGGACAGGACACAGGACCCTGAACACAGGGAGCGTAGAGAACAGCAGTGCTTCATGAACCACCACACATGCTTCCAACCAAGAACCCACAGCCATCCTCAAGGAAAGAGATCATTTTGGACAAATGATCCACCTTCCTCATAAGCAGAAGCAACAACTGCTCACCAACTACCACCAAAAGAATGACAGCCACAGGGGAAAGCAGCATCCAGCACACAAGAGACTCTCTTTCTAGGCCAATCATCACTGCCATGGGAATAACTCTTGTGGAGGAGTCTGAGCCATCCTCAGCAACTATAATCAAGCAGATCTCCACAGCTCAGAGGAACCAACCTGGTAGAAACTTCAAACCCAACTCCAAGAGGAAAGACAGGAGGCAGATGTGCCAAGGAGGTCAAATCACGATCATGACCCTGGCCACCCTCTCCCCTAGGATCATGCGAACAAAGGTCAGGAGTTTTGAACCCCAAAGCTGAAGGAATAGCAATGCTCCCAGCCAAGGATCCAGTGTCATAAATTCAAGATATAACCTTCTGGAGATGGAGCCTGGCAAATGCTCCTGCAGGTACTGCAGTCACAATTTAGGAAGACCCAGAAATTGACGTTCTCACCCCAAAAGGTTTCAACTCTATGAAATGGTTCTCACCACAACGTAAAGTTATTTTATCAGTATAAGTGGAGTCATGGTCATCTGCTTTGCTGCTATCCCTCAGGACCATGGGACCTTTCCATCTGACCTTCAGGTGAAATCCTACAGAAGAAGATGAGCTCATCAAGAACAGGAGCTGTCTTCATGTTACAGCTGGATCCCCAGTCCTCAGCATGGTAATAGCACAGTAAACACTTAACACTTTTCTGTCCATTTATTGCTTGTGGCAATTACCAGTTTCCTGTGGTAGAAATGGGAAAGTTAAAGACTTCTTTGTCAGAATCTGAACAAGTTTCTCCCTATTTGCACAGAAGTACCAAGTCAGCTTAAGAGCTTCCATCACTTCCAAGTACTGATAGATCTATTTCTTGGAGAAGTGCCCATGATGTATGTATTAAAGACATCATAAACATTGGGGAAATTCTGGAAGACCATGAGGGAAGATGCTGAAAGTGTTGGATCAGCCAGAAGAAAATGGCCAATGACTTTCAATGGAAAAGTCCTATACAAACATTCTTTTTATGGACATTCTGTCACAAGGACATGTGAACGTGTGCCCAGTGTAGAGAGAAATGCCCCTGACTTGACTATGTCAAAACACCCTTTGAGATCTCTAGACATTGTTCAAATTGCTTCACCATTCGTTAAATGTGATGATTCTGTTACCAAACCAGTAGATGTCGTCCCGTGATCATTACATGTGACTGAAGAAATGAAGCAGGAGAGGAAGTAAACCTTACTCTAAAAAATGAACCAAGTGTGTGGGTGAGTATTGGAGAGTCAGAAAAAGAGCAGCTTTCCGGACTTGGTCCCATCCATACTCAGACACCAAGGCTCTCCTCTCATGAGACAATCCTTCCTTTCCTCCTGTGGGCAGACAATCCTTCCTTGCTGCCTGGTGAGAAGCAAGAAGGGATCTTTTTCTTGCAGGGGGGCCCCTCAAAGAGGCTTACAAGGCTGAGGTTGATTGGGGCCTGCAGCCAGGAGCTGGCATTATGGGCCTGCTTTGGGACAGGCAGTGATAGGATGGGGACCCTAGGGTTCTGAGCTGGAGATCAGGCTAGCTGGCTGAGTCAGTGGCTGCTCTGACCCCTGGGATCTCTCATGGGTGACCTTTCTGCTGGGCTAGACCAAGAAATTCCAACGACCCATCCCTGCCCCTGAAAGACATGGCCTCCCCAAGGATCTGGGATGCCAGAGTTATGACACAGGGAAGTGGCACATAAGAGCCTGCATAAGGCACAGATTTGCATTCAGCTCCCTCCCACCCAAAACCTAACCCGGGGTTCAGGGACAGGATAAGAGGGACCTTGAAGAGGCCAGGCCTGCTGTGTGCTCTTTGGGGAGCACAGCCCTTGGGCCTCTGCACCATGGCCTGGCCTCTCTTCTGTCTCTTCCTGATCACTGTGTGTTCCGGTCAGGGACGTCCTCAGAATCCTCCTTGTCCTGCTCCCTCATCCCTGTATTTGGATTTTCTGCTAAGGATCTTCAAGTACCTTCTTATTTTAGGAGATTAATATGTGTCTGTGTTTCTAAGATCCTTCTCCCAGCTTGTGCTTACTCAGTCGCCTTTGGTGTCTGTGTCCGTGAGAGCCACAGCCAAACTCACCTGCACCCTGAGCAGAGAGCACAGCACCTACACTGTTTGGTGGTAACTGCAGAGCCCAGGAAAGGCCCCCTGGTTTGTCCTGGATGTCAGTGACTATGGAAGTGATAGCAGGGGCGATAGAATCCTTGATAGCTTCTCTGGTTCTGCCTCTGGAGTCAACAGATACTTGTCCATCAGCAACATCCAGGCAGAAGGTGAAGCCGATTACTACTGTGGGTCATGTTATAGCTGTGACAGTGTTAATGTGTGACACACTGATACATTTAATGAGAAAGTGAGACAAAAACATTTCCTGCCATCCCAGGCACACCTGGCCTCAGGCCTCTGACTCTGAAGTATCAGGGCTGGGTCAACTCTCTGCTTCTTTCTGTCTCTGCCTTTGGCCCCCTGACTCTGTCTCTGTAACTGTGTCTCTGTCTGTCTCTGGGTCTCTGTCTCTTTCACTACAGAAAAAGTATGGGATGAGCTTGAGGTCAGACTTAGAGTGAGGGACAGAAATGGAACCTGAGCCCAGATCTTCTGATCCCAGATCTAGTATCCTCCTCCATGGTCCACCTGGGGTCTCTGAGGAGACTGATTCCAGGGGAGAGCTTCAGGTGAACCTCCAGATTAGTGATTTGGCCTGGGGAGAGGAAACAAGGGGAGACCCCACCATGATTTGGTGCCACAGATGGGCCCCCACTTTATCTCACAAAGGACTGTCTGTGTGTCACAGTGAAATCTTGGACACTTGGCAATGCTCATGAAGCCATGACCACAGATACATTCAAGGGGAAGTAAACACATTAGAAGGAAGTGTGAGCAAAGACTCTGGGGAAGCTGCTGACTTTGTCTGGGAAGTATTTGCACACTTCTGTAAACAAGGGCCCCCATCTCTAGCATGTCTGGACTAGATTCCCCTCAGGTGACCCTGAATACTGAAGAGTGCACACCCTGCCCCACATCTCTAATATGGGCCAGATCCCATACAGGCCCAGCTACCCGGGCAGAGGCTACCACCCCCCTCACACACCAGCTCACACAGCCCTGGCCTTCCGGACTCTTCGCCCCTACTACGCATTGTCAGTACCAGTGGACCAGGTTATCTCCTAAACAATAAAGTCTCATCAGGGCACAGGGCCTTCTACTGAGACAGCAAGTGGCAGCATGGCTAGAGAGGCTGCTGGCGTTGGCATCATGGAGACCTGAGGTCCACTCTGCCCTCACACCACTATGAAGTGTCTGAAACTTGGCAAATCTGTCAGCCATGATCAGTCTCATTTCCCTCATCTGTTAAACAGGCATAATAATAGCCCCTCCCTCCTAATACTCCTTGGGGGATAAAAGGAGACAGTATTTTTACAGAACCTGCAAACCCCAAAGCTCTGATTTAAAGTCCCCACTATTATCAAGCCCACCCTCCACATCCTACCAGCTGCACTCAATGGGTGGCTCCCCTAGGACACAACCACAAGGTAATGGTCTTGTGTGGGTCCACATACCACAAACAATATATTCCCAGCAGCAGTACTGGAGCCCAGGAAGTTGAGGATTAAAGGGAAAGGCCCCTCTTTTTCTGGGGAGGGGGGAGCTGTGCAGGGCAGGAGGCATCCCAGGAAGCCAGCAGTGAGCCTCACCTCAGAAAACCAGGGGGAGGTCCACAAGCTCAGGCTTGTGGAGCAGGTCATGTACCAACGTCAGGATGACTGAGTGCCCCAGTAGCCCAGGGGAACTGAGAGAAACCATCTTGGAGAACATCGAATTTGCCAGTGTTCACCAGCAGCTAAATGTCCTGGTGCTCCAGCAAGCAAAGCTCCAGGCTGGCAGAGATGCTTCAGCAGAAAAACATTTGAGTGCTTTAAAGAAGCCTGCTTAAGCTGGCATCCTGCAGGGGCACAACCCCTACCCCTATACCCCCATCCCAATAGCTCCAGTGTTGCTCACCCCTGTTCAACCCCGGTTAAGCTGCCAAAGCCCTACAGCCTCCAGCTGCCAGCACCCAAAGGCCCCAGAACACAAATCCAGGGGCCATGTCCCAGGTTCCTACTACACGCAGCTTGGGTCAGTGTCTCCTGTGCTCCCACAGGAGAGCTCATCTCCAAAAGTCAGGAAAAAGGGCAAACAGCAAGAGCAAAAAGAAGCAATGATCAGTGTCCATAGATTCTTATTATGGGGCCAGGGACGATCAAGACACAAATTCAGAAGAGGACAAAACTGTTAATATACCCATATCTGAAAAGTCAAAGGGGAACGTAAACTGATCTCAAGAATAAAAAGACTTTGGAAGAGGTCAAGGAGGATTTTAAAACTCAAATAAGAGACATAGAAGAAAAACTGGGAAAAGAAATAAGAGGTATACAAGGAAGTGTGAATGGTTCAGAAAGGGAAGAACAAAAGTTAAGTATAGAGAAAAGGAAGGAGGAACATATAATCAGACTTTCACAACCTGTCCATTGTGGAGATGTTTTGTGTAACTACACATGTACAGCCTGTATTGAATTGCTCGTCTTTCCAGTGGGGGTGGGGATGAGGAAGAAAGGGAAAGAATCTAGAATTTAAAGTTGTGTAATCAAATGTTTAAATACATACATATTTATTGTTATTGTTGTTGTTGTTGTTGTTATTGTTATTATTAATTACATGCAACGGGGAATTGGAATATCCAGGCACTGGCGTTGGGAGATCCATCTCACCCTACTGGAATGTCGGATGGGTGATGGGGGAGGACATAGGAGAGAGCACATAGGGAGAGGGGATATACAGTGTGATGGGTGTTTTGGGGTGGTTTGTGGAGGAAAGATGGGGAGAAAATTTATAACTCAAAATCTCATGGAATGAATAATGTAAGCTAAAAATAAAAAAGTTAATTTTAAAAAATGGGTACACATAAAAGGAAGGTGTGAGTATAAGTTTGCTTTGCCATAACTGTAAAAAATCGAGGGGATGAGGAGGTATTACTCTGGAAGTAGAGGAAAGTGGAGGCAAACAAGAGTTAATTATAACAGATGAAAAGGCACAAAAATGCATTAAAGTAAAGAGAAAAAGGGAAATGAGCATCATTTGAAAATAACTCATCTGATTTGGGTCAAAGAGGGAATAACATACTCAGGTAAAGAAATCAAAAACATCCTATAGGAAGTAGGAGGGAAAGGGAGAATCCTAGATATTCAAGTAAAAACTGCTTGAAATAATAGATAATGTTACCAAAGTTGTCGATATAAAACAAACTGATATAAATCACTGGCATTTTTATATATTATGAACAATGACCAAAAGCAAGATATGGTAGAGGAATGACATTTAAAGTTACTGTAGAAACTACAAAATATCTGTGAGTCTACCAGCCAAAACAAACCCAGGAACTATATGAACACAATTACAAAATCCCTTTGCACAGAAGTAAAGTCAGATCAGTGGCTCCAAGAAGAGGCAGCAGCTTCAGGTCCCCCATGCACATGAGACATTCAGGCAGACAGGTGAAATCTGGATGGGGATAACTGAAGACTTTCAAACTCTTCATGAAGTTGGGGGATCACGTGAGGCTATGCTGGGGAGCACTTAGAACATGGTAAGACACTGAAGATGTGAAAAATCACCCAAAGCTCCCCAGACATCATCAGTTTCTTGCCATTGGACTAATACGATTCTGGAAAGGAAAGAAGCCAATGACTTCATGCAAGTGTACCTCACTTAAATCCATTGAGTGCAGAAGCCAAAAAAGCATCACCCTCTCCTTTCACCATTTTTATCTTCCTTAAAGACCTGGGGTGATTGGCAAATGTAAAAAAGCAGGTACACTGGGAGCTGTAGCCACAGCCCTGCTCAAGGTGGTTCAGACCCTAGAGTCGTTCTCTCCCCAGACTGAAACAGCAGTGGGATTTGGCAGCCCCCTGAGGGTCTCAGCAAGCATTTTGAATTACTATAAGGTTCATCTCCTGGCATGAGAAAGGGGAATGAAAATATTCCCTAAAAATTGTCTGTTTCACCAAAACTAACCTTGGTCTACTTACTGTGACATGAAGGGATTCTAGCTTGTGGTTGGAACACCCACACCCACACACACACACACAATAGAAAAACTTTTGCCAAGATGACTCCACTCACCATCAGAACAAGGAATGTATTTGAGCATATAGACAAAATAAGATCCAGTACAACTGAAGGAAGTGCTAGAGAACTCAGCAGGCATCACATCCAAATAGCAGCCCTGAGTGAAACAAGGCTGGCCAATGAAGGACAGTTTACCAAAGTCAAAGCTCAATACAGATATTTCTGAGTGGCCACAGTGATGGGGAGCACCCTGAATCTGGCAAAGGTTTCCGAATAGAAATGAATCTAGTCAACAAACTTGTATGGCTCTAAAAAGGACTGAATACTCAGCTTCTGACAATGAGATTTCCAGTTGCAGGAAAGCACCAAGCCATCGTCCTCAGGGTGTATGCTACTACCATTGTGATTCTTGATGAAGTCATAGAAAAAATTTTGAAAACCTAGAGACCCTCGTCCTCAAAGGGAACAAGTTTTGAAATCTGGATGATTTTAACATCAGGGTAAGCACAGACTATGAGGGAGAGTACATTCCTTGGGAAGAATGTAATCTGAAAAAGCAACGGCAAGGGTCACATACTACTTAAGACTTATTTATCTCATCAACTCACCACCAACACTGTTTTCCATTTACCTAAGAGAAATAAAAGAAACTTCATGGATAAATCCTTGCTACATCCTGCCAAAAATCACAATAGACAATGAGGTAATATCATTACTAAACATATAAGCACCAAGTGGTATGGCACCCAGATTCTTAGAGAAGTTAAAGGATTTACAGGAAGAAAGAGACAAAACTATACTAGAAGGGGACCTCAGCCACACCCTCTCAGAACTTGATAAATTTAACCACAAAATAAATGAGAAAGAAGTTAAGGAAGTGAATAGAATTGTAGAACAATTAGATATGGTAGAAATCTGGAGACAATTCAATGGGGATACAAAGGAATATACCATTTTCTCAGTGGTATATGGAATTACACAAAAACTGACTATGCATTAAAGAATGAAAACCTTACACTCCAATGCAGAAAGACAGAAATATTTAAATGTATCCTTTTGAGATCATAATGCAACTAAAATTACATGTAATAAAAAGCATGGAAAGACAGACTAAAATTAATTGGAAACTAAATAATCTAATTCTAAAGAATGTGTCAAACAAAAAATCATACAAATAATCAATGACTGCATCTAAGAGAATGGCAATAATTAGACAACTTACAAAAAACTGATAGGATGCAGTGAAAGTGGTTCTTTGGGGAACTTTTATATTTCTCAGTGTTGTTACAGGATTAAAATAGAGAAACAGGAGATCAATGAATTTGGCATGTAACTAAAAAAAGCTAATAAAAAAAGAAGAAATTAAATGTCCCAAACTAAATGCCAAAACAGAAATTCAGAAACACAAAGGAGAGGTTAATAAAATAGAAATTAAGAAAACTATTGAACTAACAAATAAAACCAAAACCTAGTTTTACGGAAATATCAATAAAATAGATAAACACTTGGTTAATTTGATATTTTAAAAATATAAATCAAATAAACAGTATCAAAAATGAATAGTGTGTTCACCACCAAAGAAGAAGAAATTAAAGCAATAAAAATAATTCTTCAGGTTTTTGGACAGGTAGATTACCAAATAAAAATTAAAACAATACTTAGCAGCTGTTCTGCCCAACTTCAGGACAATAAGTTTGCCCAGATAAACACAAGAGGAAATAAAATACTTAACTAATGAAATTTCAGAAAAAGAAACTGAATATTAATGAACTCTCTAAGAAAAAAAACTTCAGGGTCAGATGGATTTATAAGTGGATTCTATCAAACATTAAAAGAACAATTGGGGGGCGGAGCCAAGATGGCCACATAGAAGCAGCAAAGCATTGCAGCTCCCACACAAACATGCTAAAAACTCATAAAATGGGACTCTAAACAGATCTTCAAGCTCCAAAACTTTCCAAAAGACAGAAAGCACATCTGTTACTACAGGCAGCTCAGCAGGTGGGGCTCTTCGCAGCAGTCTGGGAGCTGGGGCCAAAACCCCTGCAAGGTCAGACCCCAGGGAATCGGCGGGGAGCCACATCTATAGGAGAGCAGATCTGCTGCACTGGAGGCACAGTTACCACATTTATCAGGCCAGAAGAAAAAAGAGGCTAAGAGAAAGGTCAGAGGATTTTCCTAACTTGGGAGGAGAAGAGCAGGTTCAGCCAAAGTGCTCCCAGGGCAAAGAAGCAGTGGGAGGCCGCTGTAGCAGCAGGAATGGCTGAGAGCAGAAGCAGTCTCCACTGGGCTGTTTCAGAGCCCTTGGCCTGCAGATAGCAGGGGGGCTGACGCGATCCATTGGGGCCAAGGGCTCTTGCATTGAGCGGCCTGGATCTGGATCGTGGTCTTGAGTGGTGGTCCTGGGGTGCACTTTCAGTGAGCCAAAGCTGGGGGGAGCTGCAGC
>JAQQSW010014974.1:0-11992 GCA_028646575.1 Pseudocheirus occidentalis | reverse complement strand
CCCAATTGATGGGCATCCCCTAAGTTTCCAGATTTTTGCCACCACAAAGAGAGCTGCAATAAATATTTTTGTACATATGGTTCCTTTTCTCACTTCTATAATCTCTTTGGGATACAACCCCAAAAGTGGTATTACTGGGTCAAAAGGTATGCAATTATTTATAGCCCTTTGGGCATAATTCCAGGTTGCCCTCCGGAATGGTTGTATCAGTTCACAGCTCCACCAACAATGCATTAGAGTTCCAATTTTTCCACATCCTCTCCAGCACTTGTCATTTTCCTGTTCTGTCATCTTAGCCAATCTGACTGGTGAGCATCTGAATTTCCTAGTTTAGGAAATAGAGGTAAACAGATTAAGTGGCTTGCTTAGGGTCACACAGTTAAAAATGTCCAAGGATGAATTTGAACTCAGGTCTTCCTGATTCCAGGCCTAGTATCCTTATCCACTGTACCACCTAATTGCCTCTGAAAAGAAATGGGTCTTTTGTTTCTATGATTTTTTTTTCTCTTTATAACAGTAATTTATGATAATTAATTATAATTAGTAATAAGCGGTATTTTGCTGAGTAAAACAGGTAAACTGTAAGGACACGGGATTATGAATTTTATATGTGACTAGATGGTTGCTATATTCTTTTCAATATCAAAGAGACAGAGAATAGATTTAGAAACTATCTTAGAGGTCATAGAATTATATTTAGATGTTAAAGAACTTTAGAGATTAGATATTTCCAATGCAGGCAATGAGGTCCTGAGAACTTAAAGGATTGACTCACAGTAATCCAAATATTCATGTAGTCCATCATTGTCATTTTACTCTTTAAGGAATCGAGGCCCAGAGAAGCGAAGACAGTTTTCCAAAAATCACAAAGCCAATGAGTGACAGAATCAAATCTTGAACCCAGGTCAGTTGCTTTTCCTTTATTCTGCCCCAAACCACTTCTGAAATACTTATTCAGAAATTATTATTTTTATTCTTCATCTACATGCATGGGAAACCTATGGCCATAGTGTCCCCTGAAGTTCATAAGTTTACTGGAAACATAATTGACTCACTACTAATGTCCAATATTAGTCTATTCTGAATGCTCATTTACATGTTTTCTTTCAAAACAAAGTGCTGTATTAAATGAGATAAAAGCCCATATCACCAATAACACTATCTTAAACATTTATAGCCTGATCTCTTAGTCATGCTGGATAAGATATTTACATCTTGATACTAAACAGAATAATGTTTACTTGCTCTTGACTCTACAACATAAAACATCTTTTGCTAGATAGTCTACAGTTCAACAACATTGCTGCACTTATTTCCTGGTAATTATTTAAATATTCTTTTGATTGCAACCTCAGGCTATGACTAGCACTATCACATCCATCTTGAAAAATGTTAAATGTGGATAAAAATGCTCATTGAAAACAGAAGAGGTTGAGGGAATATATAATAGACCCCATTTACTATGCCATACAGGGTTCATAATGAGCATTCCAGTTTCCCTTCATCTCTGCCTTTAGTATGTTCTGTGACCTTGGGGTAAAATCACTTACCTTTTCTGTACCTTGATTTATGCATCTACAAAATGGGAATGGTTACTTTGCTAACTACCTTTTGCAGTTATCAAAAGAAAAATGAAAATTGCAGTTTTTGCAAGTCATTATCATCAAGATGCAAACTAGAGTGTTGATTTTTAAATGTCCCTGGGGGCTAGCCCAGTTGACATATTGACATATGATACAACTTGATTCTCTTAATATTTTTCCTACAGCTGTGCTTGAAATTCCGGTTACTAGCCTACTGATCATAGGAAATTGGCTCAGGCTCCAATCCCACTTACTTTGGTTCAGTACAAACATACACAAACACATGCCCACACAAGTAATTTAACTGATTTAGGAAATGACTGGTGAACAAAATTCCTTCTCTAACAATGCATAATGACAATTATTCTTAAATTTGTAGTCTTAGAGAGTTGCATGGGGACTCTGAGTGGTTATGTAAATCTGGAGTTAAAGAAGACCTGAGTGCAAATTCAGTCTCATAAATTTACTAGCTGTGTGACCCTGAGCAAGTCATTTAAACTCTGTTTGCCTATATTTCATAAACTGGCAAATAATAATGATAATAATAATATTTTTCCTTTCAGAGTAACTTTGAAATATTTGTAAAGTGCTTGTCACAGTTCCTGGCATTTAGTGGGTGATTAATTAATTCTTCTTTCCTTCTTTTCTCTGGGTATATATTGGCAACATATTTATATGTATATTTATTCATACAGCCAGTATGTTTCAGAGGTGGGAGTTGAAGAAAGATCTTTCAGTTCTCATCAGTCCACATTTTTGAACTTTTACCAGGTCAGTCACCTTTAGGGATTCACCAAGCTTTGAATCTTGTTCAAGGCAGTTGCTTAGGAACTCCTGATTCCTGGCTTCTGGGTTTGGGAGAGAAGATGTATAATGGTAAGGGAGTTTGAAGATCTTCCCTGCCCCTTAATGGGCCTCACTTGGTGCCCAAAAAAGCTTACATTACGTAGCACTTTAAAGTTTAAAAAGTACTTCATAAATATTATCTAATTTTTTCGCTATAGCAACCCTGAGAGGTAGGTGCTATAAATATTTCTATTTTATAGGAAAGGAAAATGAGCCAGGGAGTATGATTTTCCCAAGATGACAAAGCTAGGAAGTATCTGAGTCTAGATTTGAGTTCAGGTCTTCCTGACTCCAGGTGCAGGTGTACAATCTGAGATGTATATTGATCATAGATTTAGAGCTGGAAGGGACTTCAGAATCCATTGAGTCCAACCTATCATTTTACTATGAAGAAATGAAGCAAAAATACATTCAGTGATTTGCCCCAACAGCTACATTCTCTGATGAAGAATTTTAACCCCTTCCTCTTTCCTTTCCCTCCCTCCCTTGCTCCTTCCCTTCCTTCCTTCCTTCCTTGCCCCCTCCTTTCCTTCCTTCCTGTTGTCCTTCCTTCTTCAGTTCTCCCTTTTCTCCCTTCTTTCTTCCCTCTCTCTATGTATCTCTGTTCTTTTATTCACATATCTGTCTATTATCATTATCTATATATCTTTTTCTGGCTTAAAATTATGATTTATTTCATCAACAGAAAGAACTCTTTCTGTGACAACTCTTTTGTAAAGTAATGTTATGTAATGTATAACCTATTATACAATGTAATCTGTAATCTTAAGCAGTAACCTTGTACATTAAGCATTAAGGACTTGTCCATGGTCTCATAGTTTGTATATATAACAGACAGGCCTCAAACTTAGCTCTTCCTGATTCTAAAGATAACTCTGCTACACCAAACTATTATTAACTTTTTACTAAATCAAACTCATTCTTCAAGTCTCAGTTTTTATTTTTTTATTTATATAACAATAAACAACAAGTACAATCTGAAGCCACCTCACCTCACCTTTTCAGGTTCATCTCAGTCTACTTGCTTATATAACTTCCCTGTTTTTCAAATCTCCCCCTCAGCTCCTTTACCTAGAGAAGCTTATAACCTTATAACAATATAAATATGAGTAAAAAATTGGTCAGCAAAACAACCAATATATCCAGCATTTATGGCAGTATGTGACATTCTGTACCTTTAGTCCCCTGACTTTTCAGAAAAAGTAAGGAGTTTTAAAAAATCTTTTCTGAAAGCTATTTTTCTAGGTTATTATAATGAGTGTTTGGTTTCATTTTGTTGTTCTTTCCATTTATATTGGTGTAGACATTGTGTATATTGATTTCCTGGTTATGTTTATTTCAACACCAGATGGCTTCCTACTTTTCTTTGAATTACTCACATTGGTCATTTTTTACAATGCTTTAATGTTTCATTACTTTCATGAACCACAACTTTTAAGGAATTCCATTGTTGAATTCCAATTCATTTTTACCACTTTAGTTTTAATTATTTGCTACCATAAAAAGTGTTGCTATGGATATTTTAGTAAATATGGTATATCCAAAAGAGTCAGTTTTCCAAGAAACATCTTCCTATCAAACTTGATTTGCCCTGGTTTATCAAATTAATCTCTTAGACCGAACATACCCATTTTTAAAAAATTCTTCATGGGTTTGCAAATTGATGTGTGGCTTAAATTTATAATGGGAAAACTGTGGAATACAGGGAGAATTATTCAAAAAGTCTCCATAATTGATCATGTAAAAAAGCCAGCCTTTTCATATTTTTCCAATTGATTACTAATATCCATTGAGGAACGAAGTAGGGATATATTTGTTATTTAACATACTATTATCATATTCACCATTATTGTAGAGGCAGACCCATGTTCTTGAAATACTCAGTTGTATAGAATATAGACTGCTTGACTTGGAATCAGGAACCCCTGGGGCCAAATCTTGACTGACCCTTAGTAGCTATCTATGGGCAGGTCCTTTAATTTCTTTAAACCTCAGTTTACTTTTTGTAAAGGCGGGAGAATATCAGGTCCAAATTATTTACTTATATACATATATGTAATCGATAAACATTTGTATACAACAAGCTATATATGTATATATATATGTATACATATGCATATATACATGTATACATATATATAGTGATTGATGAGCTTTTAAAAACTATATAAATATCATATATTATTATCACCAACTAAAAGTCAAGATATCCAGAGGAAGGAACATAGTAATTTAGGTTCATCCTCTGTGAAGATTTAAGGGGCAATGCCTGAAAAAGTGGTACACTGGATGAAAAGGCCTGGATGCATTGTAATTGGTATGGTTGGAGATAGCACTTACATTGATGAGATCATAGAACCAGTGAAGTATCAATGTATTCTTCTGCCTTTAATGAGCTGCAGAGATAGGAATCAGTGAAAGCTTATTTATTTCCTTTCAAAAAGCAAGATGGTTTTCTGTTTAGCTTTGCAAGCTATTTCATTGAAAAATCCAAGGCTTTTTCTTTTTTTAATTCTTTTTCTTTCTTTTCATTTTTTTTGGATAGGGATGGCTGAGCAATTCTATCTACCTTTTCCCCCAAGTTATAAAATAAATCAGATACCAGACATGCATTGACTGCTCTGCAGCCTTTTAGGTATCTTTCATTTAAAGGAGTTCTTATATTTTCACCTGGATGGTTCTCTCCAAACCCTCAACATAAGCCCAGTGCAATGGCTTCAAAGTCATGCCTTCCTACCTCTGAATGGCACCAACAGAAAGGCACTGTCATGGATTGCAGACCAAGATCAGAACCAGAGGTAACAGCCCCCAAATAGTTCTTTTAGATTAGAATCAGGCCTAAGTCATTTCAGACTGCAGATTGCTGTCTTCTGCACTTCACTGGAGAAATGGGCAAGAACAACGGGATCCCAAAACATTGCAGGCACAACAAATTCTTTTTTAGACTGAAGGGGATTGTGAAAATCAGACATTTAAATTGGCACAAGGCAGAGAACATGTTGATGGTCTCAGATCATTGGGAACAACATGATCCTGGGATGGGATAGGCAATCAGAATCACTCACCACACTTTGGTATTTATTTTTTGGTTTGGCTTTTATCTGGCTTCTAATACTAGGCCTACCCATTTGGAATGATGCATGGACATTTGTGTGTTCTCATACTGCCTAGATGTTCCCATTTTCTCATGGTTGCATCTTCAATCTGCTTTTTAGAGGTTTATCTGGCTGGGCTACTAAATCTCCCCACTCTTCCAAGGGAATAAGTAATGATAACTGACATTTAGGTAGTGCTCTAGGTTTGCAAAGTGCTTTATATGACAATATCTCAATTATAATTGCTGACATTTATTCAGCACTTTGCATATACTATCTCATTTGAGCTTGATAACAGCCCCGTGGGGAAGGTAACCTAGAAATTATTATCTGAATTTTCTAAATGAGGAACTAAGATTCAGCTTAAGTAACTTGTCAACAGTCCTATGGCTAATAACTTTAAGGGCTAAGATTTGACCTTAGGTCTCCCTACTTTCAAACCTAGCATTCTATGCATTTCATCAGGAGAAACGATTACAATTTGTTATTCATGTACTGACACTAGGAAGTTTAAATAATGATAAAGAAAGCATTAAAGGGAAAGCCTGCAGTGTGAAGACAGTGAGGGGTAACCTATTCATAAAGTTGACACCACCAAGCTATTCTTCAAGGATGACCGATATGTTATCTATAGAAGTCTGGTCCACTACCTCTACCCATGAACATTTCTTAGTCAGAAGAGGGAGAAGGGGTGGCTAGGTGGCACAGTGAGTAGTGCACCAGCCCTAGAATCAGTAGGACCTGAGTTCAAATCCGACCTCAGACACTTAACACTTACTAGCCATGTGACCTTGGGCAAGTCACTTAACCCCAACTGCCCTCCAAAAAAAAAAGATGAGGGAGGAACAGGGTTGTTGTTAGCCCTTCACTCCCAATTTCCAACCAATCATATTGTCCCCCATGACTCAGCTCTATAACCAATAATACTGATTTTAACATCATTTCTTTTTACCTTTTAACAGTTATAACTTATTCCCTGCCTACAAAGTTGTTTTCTTTGTTCTGTACTCCCCAAAACTGTAAGAGAGTTGTCTCACTCATTTGGGGTCTTAGCTTTGCTGAGGAGACTGACATGCTATTTATTTGTAAATCCTTGCTTTACTAATAAATTAATCATGCTCAGAACTTTGTACCTCAGCTTACCTGATTTTGACCATAAAAACAGCATTTTTATTTTTACAGAGCACTTCACATATATTATCCCATTTTATCCTCACAACAACCCTGTGACATAAGTGCTATGATTATTCCTATTTTACAGATAAGGAAACTGAGACTGAGTGGTCAAGGGGCTTACAGAGGGCCACATACCTATTAACTTTCTGAGGTATGATTGAAAGTCTTATTTCCCTTACTTCAAATCCCGTACTCTATCCATTGAGCTACCTAGTTGCTTAAGAAATATAGGTAATTGGGTTCTTGCTGGTTGTGATTATGAGTGGATGACTAAAGTATGCTTTTAAACTGTGCTAGCTTGCAGGGTTTCTGTGACTGAAGGGCACCAAAACTATACATGTATTTTTGAAGCTTCCATAGGATATGGGAAAAAGACAAAGATAACATATTCTATTTCTTTCTTCAGCATCTGCCTTGATATTGTTCCTATTAAAAAAATTACACGATAAGCACTTTAAAAGGCACATTGGTTGCTGCCTCCACATTTGCTTATGTTACAACAATTATCACAGTAGTTACAAAGTCATTCTGGATATTAATGATAATAGCTGGCATTTGCATAGCATGATACATTTTTCAAATAAATTCACATATGTTGTGACATTTGACCCTCTCCACAAGATAAAGAACATAAAGGGCAGAGAGTTTGAATTTCTTGTCTATCGTACCACAATTAACAAGTATGGGAGATGAGATTCAAACTCAGATTTCTTATGATTTCAAGTCCAATGCTCTTAACTATGATCCCTCTTCTGCTGATGTAGAGATAAACCTTTGGATTGTCTATTTTGTGTTGGACATACAATCAGCCATTCTCAGATAATCAATATTTATTTAATAAAAGCATAGTTCTTTCTTCCAAAAGACTCTGAATACTTCCTCAGTTATGGTTTTTCTGTATTTACACTGAAATGCAGTGAAAAGATAACTTGTTTATAATCAACAGAATTGGCATTTTATTTAGTTGTGTTACTTGCTACCTGTTTGGTCCTGGGTAAGTCATTTCATTTCTTTAGGCCTTGGTTTCCTTACTTGTAAAATGATTAGGTCAGGGATATGTGCAGGCTCCATTTTGACTTACAAAATGATATTAACATCATCTATGATTTATTTTTTTTTGTTAAATATTTCTAGTTTACATTTTAATCTGGTTCTGACTAAACTCGAGAGTAGGCAGACCAGTGTTTGACCAGACTTTTGATTAAATTATCTTGAAATATTCTTCCAATTTTAAATCAATAATCCTTTGATCCTATTTAATTCTCTATAGGACTGATCATTAAACTTTTTTGATCATGTATTCCTGTTAATAAGCAATTTCTGTCAATTGGTGAATGGCTGAACAAATTGTGGTATATGAATATAATGAAATACTATCGTGCTATAAAAAATGATGAACAGGTGGATTTCAGAAAAACCTGGAAAGACATATGAAATTAAGTGAGAAGAACCAGGAGAACATTATACACAGTAACAGTCACATTGTGTGATAAGTGATTTTGATAGACTTAGCTCTTTTCAGCAATGCGATGATCTGAGACAAGTCTAAAAGACTCATGATAGAAAATGCTATTCACATCCAGAGAAAGAATTATAGAGAATGAACGCAGATTGAAGCATACTATTTGCTGTCTTCTATTTTGTTTTGTTTTCTCTTTCTCGTGGTTCCTCCCATTTGTTCTTATTCTTCTATGCAACATGACTAATGTGAAATTAAGAGTATATATGCAGAGCCTATATTGGATTGCGTGATGTTTTGGGGAAGAGTGAAGGGAGGAGGCTGGAGAAAATTTAAAACTTATGGAAGTGAATGTTGAAAATAAAAAATTATTTATTTATAAAAAAGGAAAAATATTCTAAGTGTATATCTCTAACATGTACCTATTTATATTTAAGTAGTTATACAAACTTACTAGAATGCACAATAAAATATACAAAGCTAAAAATCACTGGAGTGATTTGCTATTTTCTTCTTCAGATAATTTTGAAGATGAAGAAAGCAAGGCAAACTGGATTAAGTGATTTGCCCAGATTCACACAGTTAGTAAGTGTCTAAGGCTGGATTTGAATTCAGGAAGATGAATCCTCCTGACTCCAGACCAGGCATTCTATCCACTATATCACCTAGTTGCCCCCAAATAAATGGCACTTTAAAATGTTAAAATTATATTTGTTTTTGAGTTTTCTCAACCATTTGAGTACTTGTGACATTTTGTTGTGATCCACAAAGGATTTGGTGTGGTCAAAGACACAGAAGTAGATATTTATTTTCTGTAACTTTCTTGCTTTCTCCATTTTCTGGCAAATGTCAGTAATTTGGTCTCTATTTCCTCTGCTTCTTTGAAAACCAGCCTACTGTTCTGGTTATTCTTGGTTCACATATTGCTGAAGCCTAGCTTGCAGAACCATAAGCATAACCTTGCTGGCATGTGAAATGAGCACAATTGTTCAGTAATTTGAACATTCCTTGTCATTGCCCTTCTTTGGGACTGAAATGTAAATTGATCTTTTCCAATCTAGTAGCCACTGTTGTATTTTCCAAAGTCGCTGGCATATTGAGTGTAGCACTTTAATACCATCATCTTTTAGGGTTTTACATAGCTTAGCTGGAATTCCATCACCTCCACTGGCCTTATAGTTTGCAATGCTTCCCAAGACCTATTTGACCACTCTAGAATGTCTGATTCTAGATCAGTAACCACACCATTGTGGTTATCAATGATGTTAAGATCTTTATTGTTTGGTTCTTTTATAAATTCTCTCCACTTCTGTTTAACCTCTTCCACTTCTATAAAATCCCTGCCATTTTCGTATTTTATCACGTCCACATGTGCATAAAACTTTCCCTTGATATCTCTCATTTTCTTGAAGAGATCCCATCTTTCCTATTCTACTGCTTCTATTTCTTTTCATTGCTCATTTAAGAAAACCTTTTTACCTCTTCTTGCTATTTCCTGTAGTTCTGCATTTAGCTAGGTAAAACATCATCACACAGCCATTTTGCTTTCTTGCTCTTCTTTTTCTTTGGGATGGATGTTGTTGTTCTTATTATTTTTGCTGCTTCCTGTACAATACTATGAACTTCTGCCTAAAGTTATTTTTACCACTCTATCTACCAGATCTAAACCTTTAAATCTATTCACCACCTCAACTCTATATTCATAAGGGATGTAAGTTAGGTCAAACCTATACAGTGTGATGGTTTACCCTACTTTCTACAATTTAAGTCTAAATTTTGCAACAAGAACTCATGATCTGAGGAGCCAAGATGGCAGCATAGAGGCAGGAAAACTCTGCAGCTTCCCCCATAACCACCTCAAAAACCTATAAGATATGACTCTAAACAAATTTTAGAACTACAGAACCCACAAAAACAGAGAGAAACAAAGCTCCCACTGAAGGCAGCCTGACAGGCTGAACTGGAAAGACTGATCATAGCACTTTGGAAGCCAAAACCAGCCTGGCCTGAAACCTCAGCTTGGCCCTTGGGTGACCAGGACAAGCCATGGCTGGAGCTTTCAGAAGAGTGGATCAATGGCAGCTGTGGCAGTTTCCAGAATTATCAACCCATAAGAATGAAGGAAAAAGTGAAAGGTCAGTGGAACTCAGCTAAATTTGGGAGAGAAAAGAAGGTCTGGCCATCTGCCCCCAGGGCAAGAAAGCAGCAGAAGATGTGGCCCTGCAGCTGCCTCCACATGGCTACTTCAGAGCTCTTGGCCTGCAGATTGCGGGGGGTGGGGGGGAAGTGATCATTCAGAGGCTGAGTGCTCTTGCCTTAAGCTGCCTGGATCAGGATGGTGGTCTTGGGTGGTGGTCCTGAGGTATGTGAACAGTGAGCCAAAGCTGCTGGGGGCCCAGAGACTGTGGCCTCTTAATAGCTTCAGTAGCTGCAAAAATCCCAGTGATTTGGGACAAAGCTCTCTCCTCTGGAAGCAGAGTTCTACAGAGCCCAAAAGTCAAGTAACTGACTCACAACATGAGCAGGGAAAGGAAGCAAAGAAGCCCAGCTATCCAACTTTAGTTACTTTTTTGGGGGACAAAAAAGATGAAAGTATGGAATGGGAGGAAGACAACACAGTCAGAACTCGTACACCAAAATCTTCCAAGAAAAATGAAAACAGGATACAAGCCATAAAAGAGCTTAAGAGGGATTTTGAAAACCAAATAAGAGAAGTGGAAGAAAAATTGGGAAGAGAAAGGAGAATGATGCAAGAAAATCATGAAGCAAGAGTCAGCAACCTGACTGAAGAAAATAATAACTTAAAAAATAGATGAACTCAAATGGCAAAAGAGGCCCAAAAAGCCAATGAGGAGAAGAATGCCTTAAAAAGCTGAATTTGCCAGATGGAAAAAGAATATCTAAAGCTTTCTGAAGAGAATAATTCCTTCAGAATTAGAGTGGGGCAAATGGAAACAAATGACTTTATGAGAAACCGAGATATTATTAATGAGATCCAAACAAATGAAAAAATAGAAGGCAGTGTGAAATATCTCCTTGAAAAAAAACCACTGACCTGGAAAATATATACAAAATGGATCTAATAGATCCAACACAATTCACCAATCACCTCTTGAAAAAGATCCCCAAAAGAAAACTCCTAGGAATGTTATAGCCAGGTTCTGGAGTCCCCAGATCAAGGAGAAAATATTACAAGCTGCCAAGAAGAAATAATTTGAATACTATGGAAACACAATCAGGGTAACCCAGGATCTAGCTGCTTCTACATTAAGGGATTGAAAGGGCCTGGAATATGATATTCTGAAGATCAAGGGAGCTTGGATTAAAACCAAGAATCAGCTACCCAGAAAAACTAAGTATAATGTTCCAGAGGAAAATATCATAATTCAATGAGGTGGAGGACTTCCAAGCACTGTTGAGTTAAAAACCAGAACTGAACAGAAAATTTGACATTCAAATACAAGAAGCATGAGTAGGGTAAATGTGGAAAAGAATTTATAAGGAACTTATCAAAGTTGAACTATTTACATGCCAACATGGAAAAATGATTATTGTAACTTATGAAATTTTTCTCAGTAGGAAGATAGTTGAGTCGAATATAAATGTATATTTATATATACATAAACATATGATATGTCTATATAGGAGGCTATATGTGCATATGAATACATATGTGAGTATGTGTGTGTGTGTGTGTGTACATAGACAGGGCACAGGACCAATTGAATAGGATGGGATAATATTTTATAGGGTGAAATTGAGAGGTGGGAGAGGAATAGAATGAGAGGAGACAGGGAGAGACAGAATGGGGTTAATCATCTCATACAGAAGAG
>JAQQSW010014973.1:0-11992 GCA_028646575.1 Pseudocheirus occidentalis | reverse complement strand
AACCTTTTACCCCTCACATCCAGACACTGCCATAGCCACCAGGCCTGCAGGGGCTGCTGCCTCCACTCTCTTCCTTCCAGGGTACCCTCTATTCAGCCACTCAAGTGATTTTCCTGAAGTGCAGGTGGCTCTGTGTCACTCCCTTACTCAGTAAACCCCCGTGGCTCCCTACCGCTCCCAGGACTAAATCTACACTCTGCTATCAGCTCTGGGCATTTTCCCTGGCTGTCCCCTGGACAATTTATCTTCCCTTCCTGTGAGAGTGGGCACAGCCCCTCCCAGCCTGGTGTGAGGAGCCCAGCAGGCTTCTGCACAAAGTCAAGCCCCAAAGACTGTCCATGTCAACTTATCTTGAACACACATCGTTTCTGAACCACAACCGGCCTAGCCAGGGACACCATAGAGGTGAGCAAGCTATTTCTTAACCAAATGGGAAGGTCCCCCTTGCTCAGCACCTCACAACAGAGAAAGCAAGCCCCTCCTTATCCACCAAGACCAAAAATTAATTAGGAGCCTCTTGCTATGTAAACCTCAGTGCTATGAAAGAGGAGGTTTACCTGGAGCCCCAGTGAAAAGACCCCAAAGCAGGATATCCTGAGGGTGTTCAATGGAGCTTCTCTCTAACTTTCCTAACTAGTAATAAAAGTTATAGACATTCAACTAAAAGGGACCTCCAGGCCCTGCCCAAATGTTATCTGACTTCCCATCTACCTCCCCCAAACCCAACATACAAATGCTCTACAAGGGAGGAGCGCTAGCGTGGGGGTCAGACAGCCGGGGCTCCAAGGAGAAAGCTGCTCAAGATGAGCTTGAGTGTGAATCCTGGCCAGCAGGGGGTCAGCGTGCCTCCTCTGCTGCGGGGCAAACATGAAACTCCATCTCCAACAAAGTCAGGCAACCGCATGCAACAAAGTGCTGACTCTGTGACAACAGCTGGTGGCTACAGCTATGAGGAGAATGAAGAATGCTAAATACACCTATGACCCCTGAAGGTCTGCAAGTGGCTTGGCACGCTTCTGTTCTGGACCTGTGATGTCACTGATCTTGGGGACTAAAAGGAGAGCTATTACTATTCTCCAAGGGAAACGAGGCCTGATGAACTTGGGTGATTTGCACCAGATGAACCCCCTCACGCTCCCCTGCAGCATACTCTGCCACAAGAGCAGGCCAAAGTCTGAGTGGAGAAAGAGCGCTTGGCGTCCTGTAACCACACCTTCACGCCAGGGTCATTTACCCTGGTCCTCTGAGCAGTGCCACTGATCACAAGGCCAATTCCCCTTCAGAAGTTCTGCCTTTGTACCTGCCCCCTGCCCTTTGCTGGTGAACTTTCCCAAGTGGCAGTGATACTTAACAAGAGGAAGAAAAGAGCTTCTTTCCCCCCCATTCCTCAAACTTAAGAGCCCCAGACTTACAAGGAATGCTTCATTGAACTCAAAAGAGCAAGGGAACTGCCTCTGGAGCTGGTGGACACAGTCCAGCCACTGCAGAAACACGGGACAACGTTCATTCAGATCATCTGAGTTTTCCCCATGGCCACAACGATCAGCAAACTTATGGCCAAAATCAAGCCATTCCATTTCCACCAGCACCTGGAAGCCCTAGGAGGGGAGAGAAGAAGACTTGGTGACCACTTGTGTGCTGCCTGCTGGCCAGGCACCACTACCTGCTCAGGGTGAGCCTTATCTTTTCCCTTTCAGACCCTCAAAGTGGAACTTGATAGTCACTGCTCCCCGGCCGCTGGACCAATCTGCCCTAACAGCCTGGCTCTCGTCAGCCCAAATTTCTTGGATACTTCCTCTAATAGTGCCCAGTAATACAAACAATATTTCTGGAGTCACAGTACCCTGGACACATGACATTTGGCTGCGGTGATCCTCTCCTTTCTCAGGCAGGCCAGGGGGCCCAGAGAAAACAGGCCCTGATGCCCTCTGGCTGTCTTGATTTAGGGAGAGCACAGGTAATTGCTGATAATCTCGTATGGGACAAAATCAAATGAGAAGAAACAGGGAAATGCACCCATCACTGCCATTCTTTCATCTGTCCAGCGCCCAGGAGGTTCAAGACCCCAGAGCAGGAGACACAAAGACAAATTAGGCTGCTTGCTGGGGTGGGTGGGAGGGGGTGGGGGTGGAGAGGGAAGGCAGGTACACAGACAACTCTAATACAGATGAGAATCAGGAAAGGGAGAACAGAGTGCTCCTTGATCAGAGGAGGGAGAGATCTCTTCCACCTGAGAAGACCTGGGAAGGCTCCGTGGCAGAAGTTGCCCTGAGCTGGGCTGTAAAGGATGAGGAAGGAAGACCTCAGCAGAAAAGGGCGTGAACAGAAGAGTGAAGGTAAAAGATGAGTAGCTATGGAGTGCAGCTATGTGACGGGGTTTGGTAAGAGGTGACGCTGAAACCAGAGGGCACGGAACGCCAGGAAAAGGCACCAGGGCAGTGGGGAGCTCCTAAATCCAGGGTGGGGAACCTGCGGCCTCGAGGCCACATGTGGCCCTCTAGGCTCTTAAGTGTGGCCCTCTGAATCCAAACTTCACAGAACAAATCCCCTTAATAAAAGGATTCGTTCTGTCAAACCTGGACTCAGTTGAAGGGTTACAGGTTCCCCACCCCTGACATAAATGCTCCCAAGTAGAGGAGCTGAAGGCCAAGGCAGCAGCCACAGAAGGCCTCCCCCTCCAAGAACCGACCCCCACCTCAGACAGCAAGCCTGCCTCTGCATACACACCTCTATGGTTCGGTAATAGGGATCAAGGAGGAGCTTAGACAGCGCCACGATCTGGGGAGTCCGATCCCAGCCGTCGGAGCAATGCACCAACACTGGCCGCTGATCGCGGTCCACGGTGTGGACAACCAGCAGGGCCGACTTCAGCAGCACTGATAGGTGCTGCAGCCACTTGGTACTTTCGAGAGCAGAAAGCCAACTAGAGAGACAGAGACAGATCTGTGATGACACAGGAGGACTCAAGCCTGTCTGTTAGAAACACGGCAGATTAAAGAGCAAATAGCAAGTATTTCATCCCTTGAAATGCTGAACAATCCAACAAGACACTGCGGCATCCCCCGTGAGTGTGAGCTAGTTTGCACCCCCACGCTGAGATGAGGCCGAGAATCAGCCACAAGCCATAGCATCCCAGGGCCTGAAGCATCACTCCTGCAGACAAAGCCTGCCAGGAGACCAGGCCTGGGTGAAGGGCCCAAGGCCAGGGCAAATCCCGGGGCCACTGGCCTCAGAGCCCACCCTGACACCCAGCGTAGATTGGGGCTAGGCCTTTAAGCACAGGCTACAGGCCTGGGGACACTCTGGTAGCACCAATGGCTCAACTCTCCCATCCCAGCCCAATAATGTATTAGTCCAGTTCTAACTCCCTCTGGACATTCTCGCTTGCTCTGGAGCTAATTAGCTCCCTGGCAGATGACATCAGCATCATCATCATCTTCTCTGTTTATCACCAACTGAAGGTGGACATGAGAGCCGTCTGTGGAAGGGAGGCTACAGCACATTCAGCTTGGTCCCAATAGGCAGGACTGCCAGAAGCAGCCTGGCACTGTGATGGGAGTGCTCAGTGGTGTGGAGAGTCTGAGGGGGATGTCACATAACCGCCAAGAACTGCCACCATGGGCACTTGCCCAGACCATGCAGGCAGCAGGATGACGTGGCAGGTGGTAGGCCTGGGGGGAGGGGGAAGAGAGGGGAGGGGTTGGTGCAGGGCTACCTAGCCAGCCCTGACGCACTGCAAAGGATGACCATGGCCGAGTCTGCACAAGGCTCAGAACCTCAGTCTGGGGCCAACTCTTAACTATTCCAACCATGGAGCCGGCTGGGGGATCTCACCAGCTGCACTTAGGACAGTGGCTGAGGAGCCTCACGGCTCCCAAAGATGGCCATGATGGAAAGAACAGCAGCCAGGAGCAGGCCACGCATCTGTCACTGAGTGAGTCGAGGGCTGAGAGACTGCCAGAGTAGCCCTCAGGGAAGCTGCAGACACCACTGTCAGCGAGCATGCAGGGCCATCTTGGATACCTCTCTAAACCTTGGTTTCCTCATCTGTGGAATAGGGATGATCCCTTCACCAGAGGATTTACAGGCCTGTGTTTGTGATTACCACATGTCATAGAAATGTAAGCTGGCATTAACTAGCAGCGACTCTGTCCTTAGATCATCTCAGAGCCCAATCCCTCATCTCACAGACTCTCAGGAGTCAGAAAGGACTTTTTCCAACCTTACCAACAAGTGGTCACTCAGCCCCTACTTGGAGACACTCTGGCCTTTCTCTCCTGAGGCAGCCAGGCCACTGTTCCCTCCATGTTTGGCAGTTCCTTCTGACATCTGGCTGGGACAGTCCCTTGACAGCTTCCTCCTCCAGGGTGACAGTTCTGCTGGCCCCATTCCTACTGATGGTCTCTCCATCCTTCCAATCCCTTGAGTTCAAAGCCCTGGAGGCTCTAGTCTAGACTCTTCCTTTTCCATCCCTCATCACCCTATCCCATCGAGAGCCAAGTCTGATGGAATCCGTGGCCATCTCTCTGGCTACACTGCCTCTCCAGAGCTTTCCAGCTGGTTCCCCAGCCTTCCTTCTCTCCCTTCTCCAGCCTGTCCTCCACTCAGCTGCCAAAGGGAGAGTCCTAAAACAGTCAGGATCATGTTACTCTTCTCTGCACAAATTCCCTACCGGCTTCGGCATGACTCCTCCTCCTCACCCTGGCAGGCTCATTTCAACCTACTGTCCCCTTCCAGCACCCCCCACACCAGGCAAACCAGTCTACTGCCTCTTCCCCATTCAACAGCCCACTGCCCAGGCAGTGCTCCAATGGGAAACATGTTCCTCCCTCACCTCTAACACACTAAATACAAGCACAGTTCAGGGACCCTTCCAACATAAAATCTTCTACGATACCTCAATGCCCATACTGTATTACTGTGACTAAGAAACTACTGGGGTCCAGAGGCCTTGTGCTAGACCCAAGAAACACGGCAGTGAAACCCTCCTGTGGGCACATGACCGCAGCCTCATGAGGACACGTGCCGCATCCCCTCAAACCATTAATGTTGTTTAGACTGCTGTGGGCCCATTGGCATCCCTGAGGGTGACTTCACCTTTATCCTCCCCAACTTTGTCTGACTAGATATTCTGGCCTGTGTAGAGCCTCTGGAGTCAGAGGAAGGCTCTCATGAGAACCCTTAATATTCACTGGGTTCCAAGAGCAGGTGCTACTGGAGCCTCAGTTTCTCCAGTAAGGCCTTTCCCAGAGGAATGTCTAGTTATACTTGACTCTGCTGGGCTCTTTACTGCCATGATGACCTGAACTGAAAGCTGTCCAAGTGGCCTTGGTTTCAGTAACCTAAGCCATCCTGCCTGAGCCCTGACTTAGTCTAAGCATTTCCCCAAGCAGGCAGTGGATCCACGCACACAAACACCCCGGTGCTGGCCAGGCCACACTGAGCTTTGTGGGAAGGGGCAGGGATGAAGCTTTAGCAGGGATCCATCAGGGCTGTCCTGTAAACAGGCTCCCTTTTCATCAATGCTATTTAGTCACCAAGAACAATATAACTGGTCTGCCAAGGTAGCACTGAACCTCCATTCCTGCAAGTTCATCAAATTCTTCTATAATAAAAAAATGTTAGGGGAAAGCTCTTGGCCAGTAAGGGACAGGTAGGCACACTTATTCACAAAATAGCTGGAAATCACCACTGCTGCCGCCACAGTAGAACTCACCACTCCATGCTGAATTCTGGGAAGCTTCAGGCTAATGCTGGCCCCAGCACTGTCTAGGAAGGAATGACCTTCCCTTCTCTCTGGGACAGAGCCCATATGAACCAAAGCATGTCAGGAGTGGGGGAAATAGCAGTGTTTGAAATGATACCAGTGCCTGATGCCACAGAGAAAGGTTTGGAGGAGTCGGAGTCCTCGTGGTGCCAAGGGCTGGCTGAGAACCCCTGAGTAAGTCCATTCCTTCTCTTAGCCTCAGTTTTCCTCATGGGTAAGGCACAGTAATACCAGCACCACCCTATTCTCAGCGTTGTGGTGCATCTCAAACGTGTGTGACACAAACTCAGCAAACATCAAGGGCTACAGAGCTGGGAGTTCTTGAGATGAACTCCCCTCAGCCAAAACAACAGAGGCAGAAGATGAAGAAGTTCCAGGAAAACCAAGAGGATGAGCCTTTCCTTCTGATGACCAGCATTTGCTTTCTCCATCTTTAATCACTTCCCAAGGACCTGATCTCTTGCTCTGTTTTGCCTTTGTGTTAGTGCCTGGCTCCCCAAACAAACAGCACAAGGAGTGCTCCCCTGCAGGAGGGGCTTAGGGACAGAGAGGCCAACGCTTACTTTCCCGGATCTGGCATCTGTGTACACAGCAACCGCAGAGACTGGAAGCTCTTCCGGATTGAATGAATGTTTGCCATCCCCATAAACACCACTTCGCAGTTGGGATAATACTCTGGAGGAAACAACAACAAAGAGAACACACACACTGAACTGGAAAGCCACACAATCAGGTAAAGGGCAGGAGAGCCTGCTCTAAAACCCAGCCTTCTGGCTGTAGAGGGAGATGGGGGGGCGGGGGGAGGGGGAGGTTGGTGACGAGCACAAGGCCTTCATTAGGAGGCAGTGCCTGCCCTGTTCCCCAAAGCAGCTGAAGTAGTGTGCATGTGCGGGGGGTGGGGTGGGGGGTAGTGCCACATTCCCTCTTTCCACACCAATGCAGCATCAAGGAGGCTCAGGGCCTCCACAGTCCCTCTCTGCCCTGGCTGGAAAAACACTCTGTGAAAGAGGGTGCAGCATTCCCATTTTCCAGTCCTAGCTCAGCCTTCCACACAGGAAACAGACCAGGCCCCAAGGGTCAAATTCTGCCCAGGCCCTCTCCCCGCCCAGACAAGGGGCAGTTCTAGGCCTTCCCAGAGGGCCTGCGGCTGTAGGCTTCCCCAAGGAGGAGCGGGCTTGAGGGACAGTCACCAGTATATGTGTGGCCAGAAGTCCAAGAAGCTTCAAGAAGGTCTTTTTAACTTACAACAAGCTTCCAAATATGAACAACCCTAACAGCAGAAGGGGATTTCCTCTCTTTATCACTAGGGAGGCTGGCACATGGGAAGGAAAGGACACTAATGGGTTTCATTTGCCATATCTCCCTCTGAAGACTCCCCCCAAACTGTCATGTTAGGCATTAAAAGACAAGCCCAGGTTCTGCCAAGATGGAGCCAGAAGAATGAGCATGGGCCTGGGGCCCCGGTCTTTTGTCTCCTGCATCTGGATTCACTGGGACCAATGGTCAGTGGGTCCCATCACTCACCTGGGCATTCGCAGCCACCCCCTTTGGCTCGGTTTGCCACAGCTGCCGCATAGGAACGTGCATCCAAGATCAAAAGCTTCTGAGGCTGGATAGCTAAGCTCTCTGCTCCAGAAGCATTTGACAGGGAAGAATCTAAGGAGAACCAGAAGGAAAAGAACCACTTTTCTGTTACCAATTCTTGCCAGGTACTGTCTAGAACAAACCCTATGGGCCAGCAGAGCCCAACATTTAGAGACCTCCGTTAACAGGGTTCTTTTTTCTCTTCTACTCCCCCTCTGGCCTGCTTCTCCTGTCCTGGACAATGAGAAGCAGCAACACAAGTAGAAGACACCCAGGTGTCAAACAGAAGGCCTGAGAGCTGAGGCCTGGAAGGACCTTAAAAGCCAAGCCATCTGGTCCCTTCCCAACACCCAGCCCTACCCTTTTTATTTATTTCTTTTTAACCATGATGCAGCAGAGGTTCAGAGGGGGAAAGGCAGCTAGTGAGAAGGAAAACTACTTAACTGGCTCCTTCCTTAGTTGGAAGATGGTGTCTTTTTTGTTAAACTTCCGGAAAGATTTTCAACAAGAGCTAAAATCAAATAGGGTCTTTAACCCATTCAGAAAAAACTCCAGTGCTTGCTGATGGTTCCCTACCTCAGGATCCGGTCGCTGACCAAGATCCAGCATGGCTTAACTGGGCTATGCAAACAGAGATTCTTCCCATTTGCACTCTCATGCCAAACTCCACAGAGCAGGGAGAGAACAGCTGCAGGCTGTGAGCACCAGAAATGAAGAACGGCTAAGAGACGTACCGAATTCCACATCTGAAAGGTCGCCTCCATTGGAAAACTCCCTCGTGCAGTTTCCATTGAGGATCTTGCCACTGCCAGACCTGGAGTCAGAGGCACAGGCTTTGGCCACAGACTGCACCAGATGCTCGTCATCTGCATTCCGCCAGCCCCACCAGCTGACCTCAGGCTGCCCACAGCGGGCGATGACTGCCCCATTACTCTGGTGCCTGATGAAAGAATGAGAAGCCATGAAAAAAGCCCGTGGGGCTGCAAGGCAGCTCTTTACAAAGCATCAAATCTCCCAGGCATTTTCTGCATGTGGAACACCTGCATGCATGCTAGTCTCAAGTGTTTTGGGAATGCGAGGTGGCATAACGCTGGTGGAGCAGGCAGAATCAGTGAGGGGGGATCCTGGAGCCAGACAGCCCCCTCATTTAGGAGACAAGCAAACAAAAGGCTCATGAGGTGAGGGCTTAGTCTAGTCAGGGGCTACATTCAGTGTCACACAGTTCATGTCTGACAGATACACAGTGCCACCTAAGGTTTGCTTAAGGTTACATGGCTGATCAATGACAGAATCAATCAAGAAAATCAGGATCGATGACCCAGCAGGCCAATGACAAGTGTCTGGCTGTTAGGGAGATAGAGCCAAGATGGGAAGAGCAGGAAGAAGTACAGCTGAGCACCTTGTGATTTGTGCAAACATCTAGAAAATTCACCAGACTGACTTTGGATCATGAAATGCTAAGAAAACCCCTGTAGGGAGTAACTTTTCAGTCCAGCCTGTCAGGCATAGGGAGACAGAGACATCTGAGGAGATCTGTCAAACTGATACAGAGCCAGAAGAGCAGAACCAAGGAAACAATTTACACAATCATGATACAGCTTTGAAATGCTTAGGAACTCTGATCAGAGGAATGAGCAACCATAATTCCAAAGGACTGATGAGGAAGCACACTGCCCATCTCCTCTTAGGGAGGTGAAGAACTCAGAATGCAAGATGGAACACTTTTTTTTTTCCCACACACATGGTCAACATGGAAATTTGTTTAGCTTGACTATACATGGTTATAACAAGGTTTTGTTGTTCTTTGTTTCTTCGGTGTGGGGAGGGCAGGGAGAAGGGAAGGAACAAAAGTGTATTTTTGCTGACTGAAAAAAATTCACTAAAGCAAACACAAAACCAATAATACAAGTGCATGACTATGGATGAGTCATGATCCCTTTGTGAACCTGAAAACTGGGAGACTACCCCTACCTCAAAACAGATGCAGAGAAAGGACTCATATTAACTCTAAGGCACTAGAAAAATGAGTCCTTAATACTGGAAGATATGGCTCATAGTGATACCACCCCAAGCAACTAGAAAGATCCATGGGGTCGGTAGTAGCTTTAGGTGCAATTGGGGGTCATTGAATAAAAATAAGGGGGTGGTAAAAGCATAAGGAAAGAAGAGAAAAAATTTTGGAAAACCATTTGTACATGTTTCAACTGTCATAAAACTGAGCTAAAGTCACAGTGATTACATTATTTTCCAAAAAAACCCAAACAAAATATAAGTTAAAACCAAACAGTGGTCAAGTCTGCTGACAGGCTTTAACAAGCAAGTGCCAGTAGGGGACTGTGTCTGGAATAGTCGGGAAGTTCAGCAAGCATCACATCATCAGGAATATGTGCAGGTAGCATAATAACTTATTTATAATACACTACAATATGGCTATGTGATACAATATTGCATCATCAAAATTTTAATGTAGGAAAAAACTCACAAATTTACAATAAATTGTTAAATTTAATATGCATAATTTAAAATTTTATTTTTTTGAAATTACACGAATTTCAAAAAAACTTGAAACGTTAAAGGGTTAAAGTAGATTTCCTGGGAGGGGTGCTAAGTAATTTTCTTTTAAAAGGGGGTAGTAGGCCAAATAAGTCTGGGAATCTCTGATCTAGTTCAATTCCATGTTCCAGCTAGCAAAGCAAAGTTAGGAACTGAACCCAACTTTCCTGACTCCACATTCAAGGTTATTTCTGGTGTATATAGATGTAAGTACACGCATACAAAAATGAAATAAACTCTTGAATCCTACCAGGACAATATCTCATGATTCTCTAAATTATGAAGAGTAAGCTTTCTTAAGTATGGGCCAACTTTTAACAGTGACAGCTAAAATACTTCAAAAGCTCCTATTATATTTTGAGAACATGAAACTGGGGTCAAAAATCCTCAAATACATAGGCAGCTGAATCAAATTTATAAAAATAAGGGCCATTTCCTTTTTTGGGGGGGGATGTGGACAACATGGAAATTTATTTTGCTTATATTTATTATAAAGGTTTTCTTTTTTTTTAAATTTATTGATTTACTTTTAGTTTACAACATTCAGTTCCACATTTTCCTCCCCTCTCCATCCCCCCCCCCCCATGGAAGCATGCAATCTGATACAGGTTCTACAAATACCTTCACATTAAACATTAGTCAAGTTACAAAGAAGGATTAGAACCAACGGAGTGGATGATGAGAAAGAAGGAACAAAACAAAATGAGGAAGAGAGAGCAAGTCCGTCTGCTTCCACCTGCATTCAGACTCTGTAGTTCTTTCTCTGGATGTGGATTCCTTTCCATCATGAGTCCTTTGGAGTTATCTTATTATGTCAATGCATTGCTGAGAGGAGCCCAGGCTGTCCAAGTCAGTCATCACGGATACAATGTGTCTGTGACTGTGCACAAATTCCTCCTGACTGCTCCCCTCACTCAGCATCAGCTTATATAAGTCTCTCTAGGTTATTATGAAGTCTGTCTGCTCCTCATTTCTTGTAGCAACAATAGTATTCCATTACATTCCCCAACTAATGGGCATCCCCTTGATTGCCAGTTCTTTTCCACCACAAAAAGAGCTGCTATAAATATTTTTGTACATATGGATCTTTTTCCCACTTTTATGATCTCTCTGATACAACCCTAGAAGAGGCATTGCTGGGTCAAAGGGTATGTACTTTTTAATAGCCCTTTGGGCATAGTTCCAGCTCTCCAGGATGCTCAGATCAGTTTTCAGCTCCACCAATGCATTAGTGTTCCAATTTTTCCACATCCTCTCCAGCACTGATCATTTTCCTGTTTTGTCATCTTAGCCAATCTGACTGATATGAGATGTGGGAGCCATTTCCCAATTGATAAATGGTCAAAGGATATGAACAAGCAGTTTTTCAGAAGAAACCAAAGCTATCTATCATCATATGAAAAAATGCTTTAAATTACCACTGGTTAGGGTAAAATTAAAATTAAATTAAAACAACTCTGATGAATCACTTCATACTAGTCAGATTAACTAACATAACAAAGAAGGAAAATGACAAATGCTAGAGGAGATACAGAACAACGGAGACACTGCTGCACTGCTGGTGGAGATGTGAGCTGGTCCAGCCACTCCAGAGAACAATCTGGAACGATGCTCAAAGGCTACAAAACTAATCCAGTAAAACCACTGCTGGGTCCCAGACCTAGACCTGGACCTAAGTCCATAGCAAACAAATCAAAGAAAAAGGAAAAGGACCTGCACATACAGAAATATGTATAGCAGCTCTTTGTGTGATGGCAAAGAACTGGAGGGGATGCCCAGGCGCTAGGCAGTAACTACAGTTATGGTGTACGATGCAGTAATTCTACTGTGTTATAAGAAATGACAAGCGGGACAATTTCAGAAAGACTGAGAGGACTTAAAATAGATGAACTGAGGCAAAGTAAAGTGAGTAGAGTCAGGAGAACATTGTACAAAGTAACGGCAATACGGTATAATGATCAACAGTGAAAGACGTAGCTTCTCTCATCAAATCCATGACAATTTTGAAGAACTTGTGTAGAAAAACGCTACCTCCATCCAGGGAGAGAACTGATGAACTCTTAATGCAGACTGAAGCACAATTTTTTT